>SJYO01030334.1:598888-808888 GCA_006410555.1 Capra ibex
CGGGACCCTAAAGAAACCTTCCTTACTACGATTTCGACTTTGAGGTCATGAAACCGGTGGAGTACACTTCTCAACTGAGTAACCTTTTCTGAGACTACGACCCTCCCTAACCCCCGTCCTCCTCTTCCCCTGCTGGGTCCTACTCTACCGACCTACCGTAGTGACTGAGCTACCTGCACTCAGACTCACTTGAGGCCCTCAACCACTACCTGTCCCTCCGGACCGCACGACGCTAAGTACCCTAGCGTTTCTCAGCCTGTGCTGACTCACTGACTTTACTTTACTTGACTTGACTCGACTACAATTAGGTGGGAGGGTTGTATGGGGAGGGGTGGGAAAGAGGAAACCATTGTATTCAAAAGATACAGACACTCAGACAAAGACAAAATTTATATCTAAAAAATTATAATAAAAAATCTAAAGACGTACATTCACCATATATTATAAACAGAAACAGACTGAATGAAGTGATTCATATTATACCAGATCCAGGTCGGTACAACGACGTTTACCGTTATAAAGTAAGAAATACACCACCTAATTATAAGATAAAAAATATATATATGGTGTAACAGAATACAGTTAACAGACAACTGCCCGTGAATCAAACAAAAGTGCAGAACCGACAACATTTGTCACGACGAACGACTCTCTAAAAAAATTTTAATTAATTACATTAAACACCGACGCGGCCCAAAGCAACGGCGCACCCGAGAGGTCGACACCGGCCGTCCCCGATCAGACGACACCACGTGCCCGAAGAGTAACACCACTGAAGAGAACAAAGTCTTGTGTCCGAGATCCCGTGCCCCGAAGTCGTCAACACCGGGTGCCCGAATCAACCGTGTACCGTACGCCTTAGAAGGACCTCGTCCCTAATCGACCACAGAGAACGTAACCGTCCGCCTAAGAAATAGTGACTCGGTACTCTCTTCGGACGACTCTCTAAAAACTAATGACTAAATTAAACGATCGATCAATGTCCAGATAAGTTTGAAAGACGAACACTCCATCAGAAACGTCCAAAACACAGAAATTCGTAAGTAAGTAAAGTAGATCCAATAGGTCAAAAAACCACATGTCAAGCGTCATGAGAGAATATTAGGAAAAGTAAAGACATCTTACTCATCATTACACATAAATTAAACTAAAATAATAAAAACCGGCGAGGAGTGTCGAACGTCCTAGAATCAAGGGTCCGTCCCTAACTTGAGCACGGGGCAACATCCCCTTTACGTCTTACGATTGGCGCCCTGGGGGTCCCTTAAGGGAGTAAAGACTAAAATCTTTAAACAGAAGAGAGAAAAAGAGAATCAAGCAGATTGATTTTCAAATGACTAAAACAACTAGAAAAGTTCCTTGTTTGAAAACCAAAGTCACTAAAAGAGACATCAAAAGGACAAGAGAGAAAACAAATAGAAACGGGATTAGACACAATAAATGAAGGAAGACGATCGAAACCCAAATCGAACAAGAAGAAAAAGATCAGGGAATTCAACATTTCAATCCGACAACTAAACTTTAGAACGAAAAAAATTACATCCTTTTACACGATATTTTAAAGGTGAATCATGGTGTTAGTGATGTAGGGGTCTCAAAATCATACAACACAAAAGTGAACGGAGATTCATAAAATATTAAAGGACACACCAAAGAAGAAACTAGGTAATCAACAAATTTTACATTTTCACATCATTTTTATACAACAAATTAAAGGTGTTATCACACTTAAAATGTCAGAAGTAAAACAATAATTAAAGATTGAAGTAAGATAACTAGTCTCTTCTACGAAAAATACTAGTCAAGTCAAGTCAAGTCAGCGAGTCAACACAGGCTGAGAAACGTTAGGGTACTTAACTTCGTGTGGTCCGGAGGGACAGGTAGTGGTTGAGGGTCTCAGGTGGGTTTGAGTGCAGGTAGCTCAACCACTACGGTAGGTCGGTAGAGTAGGAGACAGCAGGGGAAGAGGAGGACGGGGGTTAGGGAGGGTCGTAGTCTCGGAAAAGGTTACTCACCTTCGGAAAAGGTGAAGTGTACTCCACCGGTTTCATGACCTCAAAGTGGAGATCGTAGTAAGGAAGGTTTTTTGTGGGTCCCGACTAGAGGAAGTCCTACCTGACCCACCTAGAGGAACGGCAGGTTCTATAGATAGAAAATTTTAGATGACTCCCTGAAGGTACCACCAGGCTGGCAATTCTGAGACTCGAAGGTGACGTTCCTCGCACCCAAACTAGGGACCAGTCCTTTGATTTTAAGACGTAACGGTACACTACGATGGTTTCTTTTCTTTTCTTTGGTTTTTCTTGAGTTTATATACACTTCGAATCGTACTCAGACTAAAGGAAGTAGTGAAGAACAACCCTAGTCAATTCCAAACTGGCCTCTTCGTTTTGGTGACCCTCATTGTACCTTAATCCCTGACTACTTCCCAGACACTAGTGGTATCTAGTCGGCCCTTCTTTACGGCCGACACTTCACCCCCTCCCGAACCTTCCTGGTGCACCTTGGACGTAGACAGGGAGTGTCGAGGTCGGACCTGCTACACCCAACAAACGTCTTCGCGAACTGTGGGAGACGGCATCTCTCCGTGTGCGAGGACCGGGTCCTCGACCACATCGACTTCCCCCTCCAGACTGTCCTCGTCCTCCGACACGCCCTGACCAACAACGAAGGACCCGACTTTTTCACTTGACAGCCTCGTCGACGCGACCCACCCCCGACGGCGTGGGACCGTGGGTACGGCTGGGAGTCCCGTCACCAACGACGAAGTGAAGACGGAAAGGTGGAAAGTCTGGGGTGAGTGTGAAGAGAGTATCGGTCAGGATTAGACCTTGGTGTGTCTCTCCCTTAAAGTTCTTTGCGCCGATGTAGAATCGATACGACCGTTACGGTGACACAGCTAGGGTTTGGAAGGACCTCAATTTTCCTGTGGATAGGTGGTTCCCTTGTCTCAATGGTAGAGTTCACCTGTTACATACTTGTCCTAGACACTACTGACAGAGTTCTTCTGAATTCAATAGATAAACGGTCTCTAAACTTCGATCCTACGGTCTGGACCCCGGTTGCATGTTGATCCGCTCAGAAGAGCTAACCTATGTTATTCAAGGGACTTTATAAAATTGGAGGTAAATATTTAAATTATAAAAACTAAAACAGATTCAGGTATTGGAAGGCTACCCAAATCTAAACATGGAACGGAAGACCCAGGTTTAACGTGGGAGCGATGTCATGTACCGCCGGGTCCTGGGGTGGGTTCGGAGTCGATTAAGAACTATTGAGAAAGGAAGTCGGAGTTATTCATAACCTACAAAAGGAATAGGACAGACGACGACAACAACAAGTCGGCGAGTCAACACAGACTGAGAAACGTTGGGGTACCTGACGTAGTCCGGTCCGAAGGGACAGGTAGTGGTCTCAAACGAGTTTGAGTACAGATAACTCGACCACTACGGTAAGTTGGTAGAGTGGGAGACAGTAAAGGAAGTGGGAGACGGAAGTTTGAAAGGGTCGCAGTCCCAGAAAAGGTTACTCAGCCAAGAAGTGTAGTCCACCGGTTTCATAACCTTGAAGTCGAAGTCGTAGTCAGGAAGGTTACTTATAAGTCCCAACCAAAGGATATCCTGACTGACCAAACTAGAACGACAGGTTCCTTGAGAGTCTCAGAAGAGGTCGTGGTATCAAACTTTCGTAGTCGGAAAAATTTTAAGACAGACTCATCCAGTGTCGAGAGATCTCTACTAAAGTATTGTAGGGTGGTCGTAGACGTCTGGAGACACGTGTCGACACTTGTGTGGGATTTCTGTCTCGAGACTTACTGCCGGGACGTCCGGGTCCTCATTGGGCCCCTCACCTCTCTGTTCACACACGACGGAAGCGGAGACTAGTCCCAGAAGTGTTAAGTTCAATACACTAGGTCCCTCTGAGACTCCTCCTTGCACCCCAGGTTCCAGTGGAGATCCCTTTCCTCACTTCGGTCGTCCTTGTATGTGTTTGAAACATGTCTTTCCTCACTGATTCGGAGGGGGCCCTGTGACCCGCACCCATCTTCCCGAAACACCCGCCTAACCTATTGGTCCTCGAAACCGAGTCTCGAACTCTTCGAAGAGACTCGTTCTCCGTTCTCCAAGTACAGACTCACAACCCATGGGGGAACACCGTCTTATTACAAAGACAGAACCCACTCCCGCGATGAATCTTTGGGTTATGGGGTTAGTAGACCGAGGTTCCGGTAGGGCGGGGGCGGGAGGGGTTTCGAAGCGGGACAGACGTCTCGTCCAACCCAAAGTCGTTCTGGGTCCCTAAACCTCCTCGGGGAGTCCCTCCCGACGACTACCCACCTACCTGAGCCAAGGTTTCTGAGGTCAGACCCCGATAACTCCGTAAGCAGAAACCATACTGGGGTCTCTCATGACAACTCATAACAATACCAACAAGTCAGTGATTCAGTACAACCTGGGAAACACTGGGACACCTGACATCGGGTGGTCCGAGGAGACAGGTATCCTAAGAGGTCCGTTTTCATGACCTCACTCAACGGAACGGGAAGAGGTCCCCTAGAAGGGTTGGGTCCTTAGTTTGGACCCAGAAGACGTGCCGTCCGTCTAAGAAATGATAGACTCGGTGGTCCCTTCTCGGAGAATAGACTTGAATTTTCGGGGGCATAAAGGGTCAGATAAAATCGGTCTGAAATCTGGTTACCAAGAATGAGTCGACAAGACCCAGTTCCCCGAGGAAACTCTTAGACTTTTCCTGGGAATAGAGAGAAACCTTTTACGTGTGTTATAACACTGATCTGAGTCGCTCAATGACCTGAGAAACCCCTTGGTCCCTTATCAGACATTTTCGGGGATGAGATCTGGAAGACGAAGACAATCGAAGGGTCTCCGAACTACGGGAACTTACTGAATGACGGAAAAACCCCTCTGACTGTTTCAGATGAATTCCTGTTATAGAAACTACTCCCTCCTTCCTAAGTCCCATTTTACAAGAGAGCACTCTCTTCCTTGTAAACGAAGTTTCTCCGATTTCTCGACGGGACACATCTCTTTACTAACAAGGAAAACCCTGTCATAGACTCTTTCTAGTTATTATCTTTATCAGTTACTCCGTATTACTCTACTTTCCGTTAGATGAGAGACCTTCCCGAAGTATTTCGTCAAGGAGAATTTGAGATAAAGTCTATCAGACTTTACAGAGACTTTCCAGAGTCGTCGTTCTGTTTTATACATCCTCTAAATTTTTTCGTGTTATTGAACGAAGATCTTATCTTGAACCCGTTTTGAGTGACGAAGATCTTATCTCGAATTTGTTTGACTGGGTGCAGGGAATCTCGACGTGGAAGTTTCCCTAAAATAAAACCAACCTAAGATAAGTAAACGAGTGGTCGGTAAATATATTACGTACAACTTTTCCCTTAAGATCTCAACCATTCTTTAAGTCCGTAGAGAGAGAGAGAGAGAAAAAAAAAAAACTGGTACAGGGTACCGTACACCTTAGAATCAAGGGGTTGGTCCTTAGTCTGGGTACGGGGGACGTAACTTTCGTGTCGTAGAATTGGTGACCTGGTGTTCCCTTCAGGTCGACAGGGAATAAGACTAAGGAAATAAGAGTCTGTTCGTAGTACTCGTGGTCTCTTAATTTTTCAGTGAGTAAGTAAGTAAGGTGAAATCCCCAGTGAAGGATACGCAATCCTTGACCGGAAACACACTTCTTATTTTCTCCTTGTTTGTAACTCTTATTAGGTTTCCCCATCTCTCCACACATCTGTTCGTTGGCATTAAGTCACTTCGGTTAACGAGATTACCTCCGATGAAGTTTTTTTCTCCTTCGAATTTGGGGTTTGGGTTGTTGTAGACGATCTCCTTCTACTACAGTGTCCCCTCCGTCACCAACTCGACTATGAACCACCTCCTCATCCCCCAACGACCCGTCCGATCGACACAAACGAGGTCCGAAGCCCTTACCACACGTCCGACTAGGTACGTCGTCCCCCGGTCCGGTTCCCGACTCGCCCCGGACTTTAGGTCGGACGTGAGGTACTCCTCATGTGCGGTACTCCTCCATGAAAAGGGATCAAAAGTGTTTCCGTTCTTATGAACACTTTATGAAGTGACCATCATACTTGATGGTCAGGACTCTAACCCGTATCCACCTCTTTGTATGTTTTCGTTCGCTACAAGACTCTTGACAATCAAGGCTCTTGGTAATAGAGTCTTCCCGATCACATTTTCGTCTCCTGTTTCACTACTCAGACTAGTCCACTCACTTCGGTCCAGTACTTTTCGAAAGAGGTTCCAGTGCTCCTATCATTACCACTACAACCCTCACCTTGGACCCACAAAAGGATGGTCTGGTAATTAGAAGGACGTTGTGGTTTACTTGACGGAGATTAACCTACGACTCGAGACACGACCACCGGTCGTTCCTGTGACACGCCTTATGCATGTTCCGGAGCGGGAGCCCAAATGCTAGTCCCTTTTCGTGCTCTGGTCACCTGTTTGTCATTTTACACCATACCGTTTGTCTCCATCGTTTCGTTTTAGTCGTGAGTCTTCACCGAACGGGTTCCGGAACGGTGTTCGGCCCTTTTTTTTTTTTTTTCTCTCTTTTGAACGTCAGATCACTTTTTGGTCGATCGTTTGGTTGTAACATACCACAGATCGCCAAATGCTTCGTGCACGAAACAGTGCAAATGAAAAGTAAGGTGCGACAACAAAGGGGTGAAATCTCTACACCCTCGAGACACCCGTGTCGGGGGTCGAGAACGGGTTGACGAGGGAGACACAGACGAGAAGTGGGCCCCGACGGCCCGGTTCCGGAGGAGACGAACCAAAGGTCGGTAGTCGAGGGAGGGAGGTAAGAGTGAAGGGAAAGACATGAGAAATCTAGGATGGGATAAAGACAGAGAGAACAGTTATATAATATTTTAGGAAACGGGAGAGAGAGAGAAAAAAACCGACCCAACGTGTCCGATGCTCTAGAATCAAGGGACTTCTCCGTATCTTGAGTTCGAGAGAAGGCACCTTAACACTGCAAAATCGGTGACCTGGTGGTCCCTTCAAGGTGGGAACGGAGAGACTGAAAATTAGTGTGGAAGCATCCTTGTGGGATTAGGACCTACTTGTCTTCATAAAGGAGGAGGTGCACACGTCAATCTAGAGACTCGTGGGAGTCCGTCATCGTGGGTGTATAGTCGTATCTGGTCCTTGAGTTACATACTGGTTGACTCGGGGGTCGAGACGGACTACTCGGACCATGCAGGAAGACCAGTTGGACGAGAAAGGGAGGGACGTTAAGTACGAAGGAGATCAGTCTGAAGGTTCGCGAGAAAGTAAGTGAATTGTCTATTGAACCGAAGGGAGAAACGGGGTTTAGGCTTGTGAGGGTTTAACTGTCTATGTGGACGTAAACGGGGGTAGGAGCGGGAGAAGGAGCGAAATGTTGTCTGGTTTCAGGGAGGAGGTCAGATTCCGGTCAAGGACGTGTACGTAAGACTTGGGGTAAAGAAAGTCGAACGAATCCTCGGAGGACGAAAACTAATAAGGAAGGTAAGACTCCGAAGTTAGTAAAGAAGAGATGACCGAGGAAAGGGTCTTGAAATTTTATGTGATATATGAGTTCAAAGAGAAGTAGAATTTTTTTTTTTTTAGAAGGTCAGTTACAACAATTCTACAGTCAAGAAGGGTTGGACTAGACATCTTAGTTGTGTTAACGTTAGTGTTAAACCACATATAACTGCTTGACTAAATTTTTGAATACACTCCCTGAAGGGGCCACCAGGTCACCAATTCTTAGGTGGAACGTTACGTCTTCTACTCCCAAACTAGGGTCCAGCCTCTTGATTTTACGGTGTACGAAGTCCCGTTGATTCGGGTACACAGGGTTGATGATGCGGGATGGTGATGTTACTTTCCAGGACGTACTACACTGATTCTGGTATGTGTCGGTTTATTTATTCATTTATTTTATTTATGTACGAAAATTTTTTAAAGATACTCTCCGTTTTTCTGAGCCTTATCGGTTGAATAAAGTATCTTCTTGTTTCAGTGTCTTGACTACGATTTCGATGTACATAGTTGTAAAAAATGATAAATGACATAATGATGTAAAATCATAACATAAAATATAATTTAACATATTTATACGAGGTCAACATATTTATAAGACAAATATACCGAAAGTGGAAAAGTTGATGATCTTTTGTTACGGGTATAGTTGTAGGAGGACTTACAGAGAAATACGGACACTTATTCTTAAAGAGAAGCGGATCTTGATTTTACACGTAGTGTACATTCTTTTACACAGAAGACAAAACGTTTGATGTCGGTCAAACGAGAGGTTTTACTAGAATAAGTAAATTTCAGGGTAATTGTTACGGACTCTCGAGATATACGAGGTTTTACTTTCACAATCAGTGAATCAGCACAAACTGAGAAATGCTGGGTTACCTGACATCGGAGGGTCCGAGGAGACAGGTACCCTAAGAGATCCATTCTTATAACCTCACCCAACGGTAAGGAAAGAGGTCCCCTAGAAGCTGAGTCCCTAACTTGGACCCAGAGGGTGTAACGTCCGTCTAAGGAATAGCAGACTCGGTGGTCCCTTGGTTTAGGAATGGTCAAGAACCAGAGTATTCTAAAGAATTAAAAACGATCAAGACTACACACTTTATCATAAACAGTAAAATTACACCTACAAGTACTGATGACTACTTCGACTTACAAAAAAACTTTTAAAAAAACCGTAAGAAATACTCACTAACCGACCAAATGTGAAACAGGAGAAAAGACAGACTACCAGACCAAGAGTGACTAAAAAAAAAATTGTACGGCCTCTCATTAAGAAACAGTCAGTATACTCAACAATTATAGAAGATGATCAGACAGGAAACAAATATCACAGAAAATTTCGTGCCTCCAAATGAAAACAACAACAACAACGGGACCCAGAAGACGGACCTCTTAGGGTCCCTGCCGCCTCGGACCACCCGACGGTAGATACCTCAGCGTGTCTCAGCCTATGTTGACTTCGCTGAATCGTCGTCGTCGTCGTCGTCGTCGTCCCAGAAGTGACGACACACCCGAAAGGCATCACAGTCACGATCCCAAGGAGTAAAACCACCGAAGAGAACCTCGCCTCGTGTCCGAGACCCGTGCGCCAAAGTCACCAACGTCGTACACCCGGACATCAGCACCGAGATTCCGAAGTCAACAACCCCGCGTACCCGACTCAACGAGGCTTCGGACAGCTTAGAAGGACCTGGTCCCCAGCTTGGACACTGGGGACGTAACCGTCCATCTAAGAATAGGTGACATAGTGGTCCCTTCAGGTTCGAAATACAGAATTATATTAGTTCACATGATTGGGAAGTGTTACAAGATCGAGTCATTTACTGTAGTAATGAGTAAGTCACAAGTCCGGTGTTAATACCCTCCGTAGGACAGACGAGTTAAGGGGGAATGAAGGGTGTAGGTTGGACAATCGGTCAAGATAAATGAGATGAAGGGTTCATAGAGATCTTAGATAGAAAAAAATTAAATTTTATTTTTTTTTTTCATAAAAAACCGACGTAGTGTGTCGTACACCATAGAATCAAGGGTCTGGTCACTGGTTTGGACACGGGGGACGTCGCCTTCGCGTCTCAGAATTGGAGGCCTGGTGACCTCTTCGGAGTCTTAGGCAGAAGAAAAGTAAGGGTGACGGTACTCGGAACGGGTCCACGCGTAGGGGAGGAAGTCCATACTGTCGACACCCGAGGAGGATTGGGAAGGAGGGAACGGTGGTGATTGGGGTAAGAGGGGTGACGTCAGTCTTCGTGAATTCCAATGTAAAGACCACCACTAGTAAACCTTTACATATCTTTATAGCTTAGTGATACCACACGTGGTCCTTGACTGTGGCACAACGTCCAGTTGACGCGAACTCTTTGTCTGTTTGAGTGTCTTTCTTTCTCTAGTCTAAACACTAATAGTCTTCTACCCCGTTAACCTGTTTTCATTGGTTTTCCAAGCTTGAAGGTCAATCTTCTATTTATTCATGATTCCTGTATCACACCCAGAAGGGTCCACCACGATCACCATTTCTTGGGTGGACGGTTACGTCCTCACTACGTCCAAACTAGGGACCCAGCCCTTCTAGAGGACCTCCCCCCGTACCGTTGGGTGGGGTCATAAGAACGGACCTCTTAGGGTACCTTTCTCCTCGGACCACCCGATATCAGGTACCCCAGTGTGTCTCAGTCCGTACTGACTACACTGAATCGTGTGTTTCTACATCACATGTTACACTATATATATTAATTGTCACGGATTCAATATATACTTATAGTAATTCTTTCGTTTAGGAGTTTCAAGAGTAGTGTTCCTTTCGTAAAAAAAAGATGTAGAGAATAAAACATAGACTCTACTGTCGATGAGTAATTTTAATAACCCCACTAGTAAAGTACTACGTACATCCAGTGAAGTGATACAACACGTGGAATTTACATATGTCGCGACGTACAGTTAATATAGAGTTATTTTGTTCCTTCTTTATTTCAATGTGGACACTAGTAAAGTAAGAAGACGAATTGTGAGATCACAACACCAGGAAAAACCGTGATCCCTGGTTAAAGTACCTCCTGTTAAAAAGGTACCTACGTCCCCTCTACAAAAACCTTACTAAGTTCGCTTAATGTAAATGACACGTAAATTAAAGATAATAATAATGTAGTCGAGGTGGAGTCTAGTAGTCTGTAATCTAGGGTCTCCAACTCCTGGGGACGAAATCACCTGAAGACTAGACTTGACTTTCAGACCGTTCTAATAACGAGGGTAGACGTCCTCTTTTACGGATCTACTGGTCAGGTTACACACTTCGTCCCGCGAGTCTCGGTTACATGACCCTGTCGGGTCTCCCTCCCCTACCCCTCCCTCCACCCACCCCCAAGCCCGGCCCCTGTGTGCTTGTGGGCACTGCCCAAGTGCAGTTACATACCGTCTTTGGTGGCGGTTCACCATTTCATTAATCGGAGGTTGACTTTATTTATTTAATTAAAAACATTTTTTCTCTTTTACACTGAGAAAAACTAGAGTAGTCTCTTAACTCTAGTATCTTGTTGGTAATTGGACCTTAAATCTTCCACTGTCTGTGACTGTGCCTCTTTGTTATGAACACTACACGAACGAACTCTTTCTCCTAATCTACTCTTAAAAAACTGTTTATTTTCGGATCATAACCGATAACTCCTTCGTACCTCGGAGACCCTCGACTCTGTGTCTTCCCGAACATAAGAGAAAGTCTGAAAAGGAAGTCCTCGGGGTGGTCAGTGGGTTTTCTTCTGTCACCCTCACCCCTTCCCAAGACTCGCTCAGGGGGGTGGGCGGGAGAGACCGCGACAGTGACCACTTCGAGACGAGGAGAATTTGATCTGAACTAGACGATCTCTTTCCAACAGTTTTGGGTATCCGACTTCCGTGACTACCTTCGGCAACTTTACCCCCGTCCCCTCTCCACCCTCTCGTCCCTTTCTTTGAGAAGGGAACTCCCTCCCGTCCTTGTGTACGACCCGGGTCGCCGCGTAGACGTCTTCTCCCCCTTGTGGCCGGGGTTCCGAGTCCAAGCGTCACGGTCGGATTCTAGTGTCGAGTCGCTATTGTACTCCGTCGTGTTTAGGAGGAGGTGTAGGGTAGTGGTGCATTTGTCCGAGGTCGGTTCTGTCGTCTCTGAGTGGACCCTCTCGACCGTTCTCTGTCTGAGAGAGACCCCTCGTCGTGTTTTCTTCCCCCGTTTCGGTTCACCCCTCTGCGTTTGTTCCCAGAGCGATCTCCTTGTTGATCCTTGACACCAGGACCTCTTCTGAGAACTCTCAGGGAACCTGACGTTCCTCTAGGTTGGTCAGATAGGATTTCCTTTAGTCAGGACCCACAGGTAACCTCCCTGACTGCAACTTCGACTTTGAGGTTATGTAACCGGTGGACTACGCTTCACGACTGAGTAAACTTTTCTGGGACGACGACCCCTTCTCACTCCCGTTCTCCTCTTCCCCCGCTGTCTCCTACTCGACCAACCTACCGTAGTGGCTGAGTCACCTCTGATTAAACTCGTTCAAAGTCCTCTATCACTTCCTGTTCCTTCGGAGCTCACGAAAGCAGGTATCCCAGCGTTTTTGACTCACCGACTTATTGTCGTTGTACTACTCTTGAGGTATTTTTAAGGATTCGGTTCCCCAAGTCTCTCAGGACCCTGCCACTTGTGTAGTACTCGACCCTCCCACCACGAGGGGTCGGAGGTGCCCTCGTCATCGAGAACATAAGACCTGTGAAGGTCTGGAACAAGACACATGGAGAAATAGACCGACTAGTAAAAAGAGGAAACATTGTTTGGATATTATCATTTGCTTTACGAAAGGGACTCGAGACATTCGACGATATCACTTAATAGCTTGGACTCCTCTCCCTAGAACCCTTGGGGACTAGACTCGGGGAACTTGTCTTCACACCCATTGGACGATTGAGAACTCATAAATCACAATTTTGACTTGATTCAACATAATTATTGTGTGGGTCATCCACAGACGTCTCTTGACCTCCCATAGAACGACACCTTTTGGGTGTGTAAACCACAGTCTTCACAGCACTTATCTTTGTCTAGGGTAATTAACGACAGTCTCGTCACCCTAAACGATTTTGTCGGAACCAAGGACCTTTGAACACCAAACCCTTTCTCTTTCATACTCTCTACTCCTTGGAGACTAGGGACTACCGATAGATCAGTGCGCATCAGACTTTGACGTCCAGACGCCACTACCAATGGTCTCCCCAAATCTTTACCACCACCTGACCTAAAGACTCCTCAGCCGAATAACTCATGTATTCCTTTACGTTTTATTAGTCTTCGTACGATTCATGTGTCAGGGTGTCAATGACAATCGACTGTATCGCTTTCACTTTTATTCTCTCTCACTATGCCTGAATTATGACCTGGTTCGAGTGTGACTCCAGTCAGACTCGCAACCGGTGGTCGAAGTTTCGGTCAGAGTTTCCCTTTTCAACACGGTCCTTTTGTCTTTCGTGTTGTTCCGGAGATGAATAGAGATTTAACCAGTTGTACCTCCCTCCTGTTTTAGTCCTTCGCTGTCTTCGGTCCCTCATGTCCCTCTTCTTAACGGAGTGAAACATCTGACCTTGCAGTCGAAGGGCTTCTTGCAAATCCCTCTACCTGACACTCTTACAAATTAAACCCCCGACACAGAAACCAAAACTATAACGTCTCCGCCTTCTCGTACAAACACAACTACGGTCCGGTGACAACTTGTTAGTGTGTACCGACCCACTTTCGTCGACATTTCACATAAATAGGAGTCTCCTCCGTCATGAGGTGAGGGGGATAGTTTCGGTTCACCTTGCAAGGTCTATTTCACCGAATATACAAAGTACATGTTCGGGGTTCCTGACCGAAATCCTACTGGGTCTATGACTGGACTACTTGTACGAGTAATAGGCCAGCATCCTTTACGATACTAATCTCCCACAGAAATCCTGTGTGGGACCACGGAGTCGATCACTTCTTAGGTGGACGTCACATCCTCTGGTCACAAACTAAGGACCCAACCCTTCAAGGGGACCTCTTCCTTTATTGATGGGTGAGGTCATGCGAACGGACCTCTTAGGGTACCTACCTCCTCGGACCACCCGATGTCAGGTATCACAACGTTTCTTGACCTGTGCTGACTCGCAATCGTGAAAGTGTAAAGTGAAATCATACGTACGGAGTATATTAAAAGGACGACGTTTTGACCTGTTGTTATCGTCTTCGGGATAGTTTGAACGAGAAAGTCGAAGGAACACTAGGAAATTTTTTTTAATTTAAATAAATAAATGATTAAAAACCGACGTGGCCCAGAAGGAACGATTCGGTCCCGAAAGAGATTAACATCACTCGGCTCCGATGAGAGATCACCACACACCACACAACCGAACAGTAACGCGACCGAAGAGTACAACGTCTCGTACCCGGGATCCACGTACCCGGGTCATCAACACCATGTGCCCGAATGAACGGCGCGCCGTACACCCTAGGAGGATTTGGTCCCTATTTTGGGCACAAGGGACGTAACCGTCCCCCTAAGGGTTGGTGACCTGGTGGTCCCTTCAGGGGAACACACTAAGAATGACTATGACTCTTGTAATTTCATTAATTGTTCTTTTTCCCCACTCTACCTCCCCTCGTGGAACCCGACACGGTCGTCTCATCTTCAGAAATCTACCGATACTCTTTACTCCCCTTACTACCACCTGAAAACTACCACAACTTTGTATCGACAACCATTTGAGATGACTTCAAATAGGCTACCTGGTTAACCTAGGAGACGACCAGGTAGTTGTAATTTTCCAGGGTTTAATTAAATAAGGTAAATGAGGTAAAACATCCCCAAAACGTTTAGCCTTCCGTTTTTAATACTACACGTCCCGTCATAAATCGAATTAGGTCCATTTCTGACTACCTATCCGGTCGTAGAAGAACCAGGGTGAAGTGTGGACCCCTGAGTTCCGGTATACGTATACTCACCTATCTGTCGACCCCACAGAGCCCCTCTGCAAAGACCCTGAGGAACTGTCCTCTCGAGTTATGTCACTAAAGGTAACTGTCTACTTACCTAGTTCGTCTTCACCATGTACATATGTTACCTCATAATGAGTCGGTATTTTTTCTTACTTAAACTCTGTCAAGATCACTCCACCTACTTGGATCTCAGACAATATATCTGACTTCATATAGTCTTTCTCCTTTTGTTTATATCATATAATTGTGTATATATACCTTAGATCCTATTACAGAAACATTTGTAAAGACACATTTCAAATAAATTTAAATAAAAATTGACTTCCTATTAACGAAATGTCATAACATAACCAAAGACGACATGTAGTTGTTTTTACTCAGTGTCTACATGCATACAGAGGAGGGAGAACTTGGAGCGAGGGTGGCGAGTGGGGTAGGGTGGTGAGATCCAACAGTGTCTCGAGGTCAGACTCAAGGGACTCCGTATGCTGTTTAAAGGTGCCCGAGAGATAAATGTATACCACCACATATACAAGGATCCCTCCAGAGAGGTAAGCAGGGTGCGAGAGGAAGGGGTGGGCGTCCTATTACAGAAAATTATTTGGTTATGTAAATGCATCATGTTTGTTTATTGCTGTGATAAAAACGGTCCCATCCCCCTCTACTTTCTTTCTTTGAGGTTTAAATCAAGTTGCAAACAGAAATGTATCCAGCCATGAGTCGTCTCTGTGAACTGCTTGGTTCTCGACTGAACGTCGGTGGTCACGTTTTTTACTTTCAGGAGTAACGATTGCTCGCAACGATCCCTTACTTCCACACTCACGACCCCCGTCCGTCCCGACGAGGTCCCAATAGTGAGGTCCTTGACACCCAATACTGAGGTCCGTGATGGACGCTATGACGGATTCTCCTGACGGAGAGGCTCCGTCCTTGTCTGCAGGAAAGAGAAGGACTCTGACGACGTCAAAATTGTGGTGGTGGTGGTTCTCACCGGACCGGTCCCGTTCTCGGTCACAGAGTTTTAACAGTACCTCGACCTAGTCGTTTGCCATCGAAAACGAGTCTGCCTTGAGACCTATAAAGAGTGGTTGAGAGTCGTGAGTGTCGGATCTACAGAGGAATAGTTTCACCGAAGAGGTACACAAGAGTGGGTACATTCGGGGCTCCCCGGGGAGTCTTCAACTCGAGAAACCCGAATAGTTTCCGTTATCTACTCCATCCCTGTAGGACTGGGTTCCGTGAAGTAAGAATGTAGCTTTGTTAAAAGACAAAAAAAAAATTCATTATTCCTTTTCATTCTGAAATAAAAATTTTGTAAAAATAACCTCAGATCACCGAAGTGTTACAAATTAAAGATAACCTCTCGTTTCCCTTAGTCGATATGCATATGTAAATAGGGGAGAAAAGACTTAAAGGCAGGGTAAATTCAGTGGTGTCTCGCAACCCAGCTCGAGGCACACGTCCTCCAAGAGCAATCAACGGACAAAATATCAGAAGGGACCACCGAGTCACCATTTCTTTAAAGGAACGATTACGTCCTCTGTACCCAAGCTAAGGTCCCAACCCTTCTAGAAGACCTCTTCCTTTACCGATAGGAGAGGTCATCAGAACGGACCTCTTAGGGTACCTGTCTCCTCGGACTTCCCAATGTCAGGTACCCCAGCGGTTTCTCAACCTGTACTGAATCGCTGATTAGTTGTCGTTGTTTATCCTAGTTATTACATATGTACAATTCAGGGTTAGAGGGGTAAGTAACGGGAGGGTTCGTTGAAATAAAGATTTTGTTGGAAAATTTTTTTCAGAAATGGTACTTGTTCACCTAATTTTGTCGAAGTGACTGTAGTATTTATTCGACTAGACTTTAGTATAATTTGGTTATGTGTTATCCTAAAGGTAGACTTTACCTTGGACCCCTTATCTTTTGCCTCTGTGTGCACATGAGTCCTCCTCCCTTGAATTTTTTGCTCTTTGACTAAAGGTAGTTTACGGACTGAATACCTCTGTCTGAATAGAGGACTGGTTACTCGCGGATTGGTTCCAAAAGAGGGGTAAGACTTCGGTTACTTGGACGACGACCCTGGGACGGTTATTTAGGTCGGGTGAGGTTTGGGAGTTAGACATCGAACGACCTCTAACGTAAAGGGTTTAACGCCAAGAAAATGACAAAGTCTTATTTGAGTTAAAGACCAGTAGCCTCGAACGGAGTCAAATGGAGGAAACAAGTCTAGTTGTGACCGTTGCAGTTTACCGTTGGAAGTTTTGACTCACCCGTCACGGGACCTTCTGAAGACAAGGATACCATACTACCACTTGATCTGGTCACCAGTTAATGGTTTCCCTCGACGTCACTAACCGGTCATAGAAACTTGAGGATAAAAAGTCCGATGTAGATAATGGTTCCCATAGTGAACCCTTCGTCAAAGACTGTTGACGAAGGACGACCCGGAAGTCTGGCCTACCACATACCGAGGGTTGTCTTAACCCCAACACGTTGATATTTAGAATTACTATTTTAAGTATTGTTCCGGGGGCTAATATTGACTGTTCTATGTTACCGTCGTACGTACGGGTTACACGGTAAGGGTAATCCACGATACGTGATTATGTGGGAACAAAACACCTACCTTTCGATAAATCGTGTTGTAACCCTTTTTGTTACTCAGGACCCACCTTAATTTTCTCCCCCTGTAGTGCACCCCCTGAACTCAAGGGCCTCTGGCCGGGGCGGAACTCTGTACCCTGTGACACTCTCCGGGGGTCCCGTGTGAGTCTGATTTCATGTAGGTCCATACACACGAGTCAGTACAGGGTAAGAAACGCTGGGGTACCTCACATTGGGTGGTCCGTTCTTATGACCTCACCCAACGGTAAAGGAGGAGGTCTCCCAGAAGGGTTGGGTCCCGAGTTTGGGTAGTAGGGAACGTAGAGGACGTAACCGTCTGTCCAAGAAATGTAACTCGGTGTCAGTGGATTGTGGTCACACCCCCTGAGTTGCAAAAACCTACGTTTTGTATATAGGATTGACGTGTCCTCAGTAATCATGGGTTACCGTTGTTGTACATGTCACCTGACCGGGTGTCCTGTCCATTTCCGGAATCTCCTGTATTCACGACCAGATCCATAGAACCCTGTTTAACCTCAAACGAAATTACTTCTTACTGTAAGTCTTCTTTTCTAAATAATTAATCCGATCCGTCTCACTTCCCTCAAAAGTCCTCGTTTCGTTTACTACTCAGTCGAACCTTTTTGTTACTCCGAAATCGTTTCACCCAGTCCGTTTTTGGTTATTACGACCTATTACGACCTGGGTCGAACCTTTCCCGGACATACATGGGACCGGGTTGTCTGACAGAACTGGTAAAATAATGTCTACCTCCAACTTCGCCGGTACCCCGTTACCGGGAGACAGAATCGACAACTTCGGGTTTCCCGAGTACACATCCTTAGAATACTGGGGTGTTTGAATACCTTCAAGAAATCCCCCAACAGAGTTGGGTCTAATTTGGTTCTATTTCGTATAGGATACCACCGAGTCTACCATTTCTCAGATGGGCCCATCTCTGGGGACCCAACCCTTCTAGGGGACCTCTTCCTTTACCGTTGGGTGAGATCATAAGAACGGACCTCTTAGGGTACCTGTTCTCCTCGGATATCAAGTACCCCAACGTTTCTTAGTTTGTGTTGACTCGCTGATTCGTACGCATCATATCAATCATATGACGATGACGATGACGATGACGATTCAGTGAAGTCAGCACAGACTGAGGCACGCTGGGGCATCTACCGTCGGGTGGTCCGAGGGGGCAGGGACTCTAAGAGGTCCGTTCCTGTGACCTCACCCAACGATAAAGGAAGAGGTTACGTCCTTTCACTTTTCACTTTCACTTCAGTGAGTCAGCACGAGCTGGGAGTCGCTGGGGTACCCGACGTCGGAAGGTCCGAGGAGGCAGGTACGCTAAAAGGTCTGTTCTTATGACCTCATATCGATAAGGTATTTGGATTTTTTTAGACAGGATATTTACGATGTAAGTCACATTTACGAGGCTGTCTAGAGTAGTTAAACAACATTCCTCAGACACCGATCTTGAGGATAAGTTATAGTATGTTCTATAGTATGTTCTACCGGTCACATTAGCACTTTCAGCGAGTCAGTACAGGCTGAGAAACGCTAGGGCACCTTTAAGAGGTCCGTTCTTATGACTTCACCCATCGGAGAGGAAGAGGTCCCCTAGAAGGTTTGGGTCCCTGATTTGGGTCCAGAGTGTGTAACGTCCGTCTAAGAAATGGTCGACTCGGTGTTCCCTTCGGGGTGGTCACATTATTCACTTCTTTTGTTTATTTTCCGTATGTCCAATCTTTCTTTCTTTCTTTTGACACAAAAAAAACTTCTGTTGTACTGAAATAATTAGATGTTTTTCGAAGGATCTTGATTCTTCACTCAAATTGTCCCAACATTCTATGTTCCGGTTATATGTTTTCAGTTAGTATAAAGGTATAAGTCACTGTATGTTAATTGTAAACTTTAAAATTTTTATGTTAAACATCATCGAAGGAGAGAGGTATTTCATGTCTAGAACGTATGTTTTGAATACACATCCTAGACATACGACTTTTGACGTTTGGTGACAACTTTCTTTATTTTTTTCTACATTTATTTACCTTTCTATACAAATACCCAACCTTTTGAGTTATAACACTTCTACAGTCAAGAGGGGTTAAGCTTAGTATCTCAGTTAGTGGAAGTGAGTTTTTAGTGTCGTCCAAAAAAAAAAAAAAAAATTTCTTTAACCGTTCACCTAAGATTTTACATACGCCTTTTCTTTGACTTTCCCTGATTTTTTTCTTGTTATTAACCTCTTTAATGTAGTGGGTTAAAGTTCTGAATCCTTCGATGTCTTTAGTTCTGACACTACAATCGTTTTCCTATCTGTGTCCGGCTACCTCGGTCGTCTCAGGTCTTTATTTCACTGTGTTTATAATAGTTGACTGGACTGTTTCTTTGTTTCTATTAAGTTACCTCTTTCTTGTCAGAAAAATTGTTTACCACGACCTTATTAATTTGTAAATATACGTTTCTGGTTTATGAAGTTGTGTATGGAGTATGAATTTGTGTGTGTTTTTCCGAGTATTCGTATTTAAATTTTTCACTTTGACACTTTGTAGATCTTCTTTACAAAGGGAAAAATAAATAAGTCAAGTCAAGTCAACTAGTCAGCACAGGCTGAGACGCTGGGGTACCTGACGTCGTGTGGTCCGAAGGTACAGGTAGTGGTTGAGGACCTCGAACGAGTTTGAATGCAGGTAGTTCCGCCACTACGGTAGGTTGGTAGAGTAGGAGACAGCTGGGGAAGAGGAGGACAGGAGTTAGAAAGTGTCGCAGTCCCAGAAAAGGTTACTCAGTTAAGAAGCGTAGTCCACCGGTTTCATAACCTTAAAGTCGAAGTCGTAGTCAGGAAGGTTACTTATAAGTCCTGACTAAAGGAAATCCTAACTGACCAACCTAGAGGAACGTCAGGTTCTCTGAGAGTTCTTAGAAGAAGTTGTAGTGGCAAGTTTTCGTAGTTAAGAAGTCACGAGTCGAAAGAAATATTAAGTTCAGAGTGTAAGTACGTACTGATGACCTTTTTGATATGGAAACTGATCTACCTGGAAACAACCGTTTTATTACACAGACGAAAAATTATACGACAGATCCAACCAGTATCGAAAAGAAGGTTCCTCGTTCACAGAAAATTAAAGTACCGACGTCAGTGGTAGACGTCACTAAAACCTCTGGTTTTTTTACTTCAGAGAGTGACAAAGGTAACAAAGGGGTATATAAACGGTACTTCTCTTCCCTTACCTAAATAAGCAATTCAAAATAAAATTAACCTATTGACGAAATGTTACAACACGACCGAAGACAGTATGTTATTATACTTAGTCAGTATTCATATATGTATATATATAGGGGAGGGAGAACTTTGAAGGGAGGAGTGAGGACCGTGGTAAAGAATTTTTATTCAAAGGAGGAAAATAAAACAACTTTTTTTTTTTTCATATCAAAAAATTTTCAGATTTATGGGACTTTGTTGCTAATTCCTTAGTACTACAGACCGAGAGCGGATACCGTTCTCGTCCTCCGAAAGTAAGAGACAGATTTTTATGTCGAGTGTAATAAATGACGAGTTTTTTCCTTCAATCTAAATTATGAAAGTTCCAGTTGGAATTTATTGGGTAGGCGACCCAACCTAGTCTTCTGAGGACCTCACACACGGAACCTCGAAGGGGTGGAACTTCCCGGGGTCGTTGTCAGTATTGTAATCTGGGTCTCCCACCGGAAAATACCTTCCTCGGCAGTCGACGTCGTCGAGAGGAGCTTTAGAAAGGTCGATTCTGCCAAAGATGACCCGTCGTGTCATCTATTTAAGACCCCGGGGTTTGTAAATGTTTGTTGTTCTCTCGGACTCTTCTAGACCTCAAGAAACCTCCTTCTTTTCTTTTATGTTCGTGTAAGCCTCTACGACACCAAACTATGGTCTGGTGACCTTATTTCGCTCAGTGTGCTTAAAATCCCCCAAAGAGCGATGTAGATTTGCAATATACATGTGACATGACGTCGGATAATTCACATGTCATCGTAATACAGATTTTTGGTCGTATGTGCGGAAGTAAATCTTTATGAAATAACGATTTTATACGATTGGTAGTAGTTATTGAGTCCCAACGGTGCTAAATAAATTTTTTTTTGGGGTGTTATTTCGCTCCATTCGGACGTTCTGTTCTTCTTTATTTCATTTTCAGTGCCACGAAGAAGACCAACTTGCTCCGGCCGGAGGTAGAGAAATAGTCGTCTTACACTTGAACCGGAGAGTTAAATCCAGATTTCATACCTAGAAAGGGAAGTGGGTTGGAACGGTTTATGCCGGAAGAGCCCACAAGGTCCCCGATACTGAGGCACGAAGGCTACGTCCCATATCCAAACTAGGAACCAGCCCCTCCAAACGACGTACAGTGTGTCACGCCGGTTTGTCTGTTTTGCCTTTCGGAACGGTCTGGGAAAACACGAAACAAGACTTGGACCCCCAAACTCTCAGCCGACTCTTGAAGTATGGACGTCCCATACCTCCTCCAGACTACTAAACTCTTTTGGTCAGGTAAAATAGATAAGTCTCTTTAAGAGAAAAAATGGGTCATCCTGAGATCTGGGTCAGATTATCCCGGATAGGGTTGGTACATGTCGATTTGACCCGTTGACTGAATAGGAGAGACCCGGAGTCAGAGGAGTATATAATTTACCCTTATCAGGAGTATGGACGGAGGACTCCCAAAACACTCCCCACGTATCCATTCCAACGTACCGTAACTCTTGTGACGGACGGTGTAACGGTCTCTGACAACAGGTTATGATAGTAGTGGACTTAAGGTATATGGTCGGACAGTGTGTTTATGGAGCACCCTAATATCGACTACTGTAAAATATAAGGTACCAAAACTGGACACGGCAACTGTACCGGGGTCACCTTAGCACAAAGAGATATTTAGGCTTCCTTTAGTTCCCGGATCCAGAGTCAGAGGAGAAATAAACATACACCCATGTCAAGTATTTATGTGAGTGGTTAAAAAAAGGAGGGGTAGGTTTTGAGGGAATATGGAACTTGGGATGGGTTCGGGAACCAATCTCTCTGAGCGAAAGGACAGCTCCTCCCCTCCCCACCCACCAGGAGGAACAGTGAGGCCGAAGAACAACCCAGAGGGAGGCAGGTGACGTCACGCCCGGGAGTTTCCCGGAGACTTCGAACCCCTACAACTCGTGGTACTGAGACGGTCCCCCCGGGGTCAGGAACTCACTAACGCACCGACCGAGGCAAGGCACGGTCCGAACCCTAAGTCTACGGTCCCCCGTCCCAATCCCAGTGCACGGGACAGACACGGACTCCGACTCGGCCACGTCGGCGTCACCCGTCCCTCAGACGTCACCTCAGGGCCCGGACGAGTCCACCGGACCTCTCAGGGCGGCCCCGCGGCAAGGGTCGGTCGCGTCCAGGACGAGAGTCTCTCCGTTACAGACTCCGGACCGGGGAGTCCCAGGTCGGGAGGCCCGGGAAGGGTCCGGGAGTCAGTCCGGACACGCCCCTCCCGTCGGAGGGAAGAGGACCGAGGAGGTCTGTAGCAGGCCGTACCGACTGTGAAACCCAGGAACCGAGACAGTCTCCCGCATCGTGGGGTCACAGAGACAGAGTCGGTCCACGGTTCGGAACGGTAGGAGGACCATCCCGTACCTCTCGGGCCCTCCCGTCCCCCGTGGGAGAAGCCCCTACCCCATGCCTCCGAGACCCCCCCGCCCCCCCAGGGGCCCCGGGGCCCGAGGGGGGTCCTGGCCGGGCAACATCTACATCTACAACGGCCACTGCCAGTGTCTCGGCGGCCACTGTACTTACGGCAACCACGGACACCCTTCCTTCCGTCTCACTCCCCCGCTCCCCAGTTCCAACTCCCCCCGGGGGTGCACGACGGTCGTGCCCGGAGCCCGAAGGGGTCCCGGGGCAGACGGTAGAGGGCAAAGACGGGACAGGGAGAGGTACGCGAAGCCAAAGGACTCGAGACGCGAGTACGGGACAAAAGGACCAAAAGTCAGAGCAGGGAAGAGACATCAGTCCTGTGACCGACAACGTCAGAGGAGAAAAGACGGGCCGAGTGTGCGAGAGGGGGACGGGTGGGAGGGAGGGGCAGGGGAGAAGAGTGGTCCCCGGTGGACCGGAACAAGACCCCCGAGTCGTAGGTCCAGGGACCGGACCGAGTCCCCTGAGACGACAACCTCGTGGAGAAGGAGGTTTGGGCCCAAGCGACCCTGCGGCCGGCTCCGGTCCCGGTTCAGAGGTCCCCGTCCGTCTTCGCCGAAATGGTCCAGTCCTTGCACACATAACTTGGAACCCCCGAGGGTCAAAGGTAGTCGTCCTAAGCTAAGGAGAGGGACGTCCTGTCTCCGGCTCTTGGTCGGTTCCTGCCCCCAGAGTCTGAGGTAGAAAGAAATTAAGGGTGGGGTTGGGGTACGGATCCGTCGAGGTACGGGAGTGGTTCGAAGGACGGAGTCCTGGAAACGTGAACTGCAAATGAGAAGGACCTCGTGAAAGGGACGATGTAGGACTGCAGACCGGGAGAAAAGAAGTCGAGAGACGAGTTTATAGTCGACTGGTGTCTCCGAGAGACAGGTGAGATTCTATCATATGGGAGTAACGAACGGTGACAGGGGGGGGGGGGCGGGCGGGTGGGGTGGTACGAAATAAATCGTCAACCCGAGTCAACGAAGTCAGCACAGACTGAGAAACGCTGGGGTACCTGACATCGGGTGGTCCGAGACAGGTGCCCTAAGAGGTTCGTTCTTATGACCTCACCCAACGGTAAAGGAAGAGATATAAATTGTCAACAGTGGTGGATTATGTATCAGCTGATTGAAATAGGAACGAGGTGACCATACTTTGAGACCCTCCCATCTCTGAAACGAAACAAGTGACGATAAAGGTATCACGGACCGTGTGTCGCACGAGTTATTTAATAATCGACTTACTAATTTACCTACAACTTCGACGTCTAAGAAAAGGACGGACGGGGGGTGGGAACAAGTGGACAGGGGACGGGGAGGAACGACGGAGGGATCGGAGGGGTAATGGAGACCCACGGAGAACTCGTCCCTAGGACCTTATCTTTTACTTTACCGTCCGGAGTCTGGGCGTCCGAAAGGGGAGGTGTGGGGTGGGGTGTCATACCGTGACGGGTGAGACCCGAGGGTCCTACTAGTCAGACAGTAATGGGAATAGAGGTCGGAGTCTTTCTTCCCCGACCTAATTACACTACAGACACAACCCCTGTTCACGACCCACAGAACTCCCACACTTCCCCGTCTTCACAACCGGGACTCCCTCGACTTATAAGAGAGGTCGGGGGATGGGGTGGACCTACCCGTGTCAGGGTCCGTCTGTAGGGACGACCGGAGACTCAGAAAGGATGGATCGAAAGACGTCTCTCTCCCCACCGAGAAGGTCCACATCTACTTCTGCCACCACTCCTCGTCCTTGCTCTGGTCTCCGTCGTCCTACCGGTCGTGCTCGTAGTAAGGACCTCCTGTCGTCTGTCCTGCTCCGCACTCCCTGGCTCCTCTCGTCACCCACCTACCCCGTTAATCCCTCGTCGAGAGGTCAAGAGTCCGGTGGGTCTATCCTTTGCCCCGCGTCCGAAGGGGAGGACGATGACGAGTCAGGACAGACTGAGAAAGGTTGGGTCCGAGGAGGCAGGTACCCTAAAAGGTCCGTTCTTATAACCTCCCCCAACGGTAAGGGAGGAGGTCCCCTAGAAGGACTGGGTCCCTACCTCAGAAAATGCCGAGGACGTAACCGTCCGTCTAAGAAATGGTGAACACGGTGGACCCTTCAAGAAAGGGGACATCTGGGTGACGTCAAGGATTTCCTCCTCGACCTCTTTGAAGGGAACCCAATGTCTCTTCCCCGCATCTCGGACTACACCCACCCCCCCTGTGGGGGGTGGCTCTTGGTCCTCTTGGTCCTCTCTGAGACGGAGCCTACCTCTACAAACCCCACTCACACCAACCGGTGGCCGTGTTCCCGTCGGGACACTCCCACTCCTGTCCGTGAACCCGACCTTTACCCTTACCCTCCGTCATTTCCCTCCCACCCGAACCCCAACACTCGTCTGTACCGACGCCCCATTTCGGTACAAAGACGTCTAAACTGATAGACTGTCGTTCTATATGTCGTCATCCTCGACTTGGACAGGAAGATATCGGTACCCTCACAAATGTCCCCACTCTCAGCCACAGGGCCGACGACTTGAGACGGACACCGAAAGACCTACTCCCCCCGACAACTTAGAGGTGACCCTCTAACGAACCCCGTCGAGGGTCCTCACCCTCCCTTCCCCTCCGACCCGAAGAGTCCACAGGCACATGTCGGTACCCGTTGGTAACAGAAGGACACCCGGAACACGACGGTAACTGTCGTACCTCAGGTGATACGGACAGTGAAAAAGACAGTGGACGCCTGGACCTGCAAATCTGTGACCCTCAAGTGGGAACCACCAAGTAGATTAAGACACCGGATTCACTCAGGTCTCATCCTCCACACCCCTTCTTAATCTGGACCCAAGGACGAGTCAACACACAAAAAGTATATGTTTTACTCCTCTAATCGAATACATGAGAGACTTTCAGTTCGAGATTTATGGTTAGACTCTTAATGTCTCGGTTCCTGTACTTCTGGATAATCGTAGTTTTCTACACACGAAGGTTGTCCCCTTCCTACTCCCCTTCCCTATCAAGCCCTGAAACCTTACCTGTGCATGCGTGCCGATATAAATCTTACCTATTGGTTGTCCCTGGATGACATATCGTGTACCTTGAGACGAGTTACAATACACCGTCGGACCTACCCTCCCCTCAAACCCCCTCTTACCTCTATATATATATATATATATATATATATATCGACTCAGGGAGACGACATGTGGACTTTGATAGTGTCGTAACAATTAGTCGAGACCACCACCACGAAATCAACGAGTCAGCACAGGCTGAGAAATTCTGGGGTACCTGACGTCGGACGATCCGAGGAGACGGGTACCCTAAAGGATCCGTTCTTATGACCTTACCTAACGATAAAGTAAGAGGTCCCTTAGAAGGGTTGGGTCCCTAACTTGGGTCCAGAGGACGTAACGTCCGTCTACGAAATGATTAACTCGGTGGTCCCTTCGGGGCAATTAGTCGATACCACCACCAAATCAACGATTCAGTACAGACTGAAAAAGCTGGGGTCCCTGATATCGGTCGATCCGAGGAGACAGGTACCCTAAGAGGTCCGTTCTTATAACCGCACCCAACGGTAAAGGAGGAGGTCCCCTAGAAGGGCCGGGTGTCCAACTTGGGTCCAGAGGACGTAACGTCCGTCTAAGAAACGGTTGACTCGATGTTCCCTTCGGGAGTAGTCGATATGTGGTTACGACGACGACGGTTCAGCGAAGTCAGCACAGGCTAAGACACGCTGGGGTATCTACCGTCGGGTGGTCCGAGGGAGCAGGGACCCTAAGAGGTTCGTTCTTGTGACCTCACCCAACGGCTAAGGAAGAGGTTACGTACTTTCACTTTTCACTTTCACTTCAACGAGTCAGAGAATCTCTGGGGTACCTGACGTCGGATGATCCGAGGAGGTAGGTACCCTAAAAGGTCCGTTCTCATGATCTCACCCCACGGTAACGGCAGAGGTGGTTATGTTTTCTTTTTTCTTTTTTTCACGGTTAGTAAAAAATATGTGTCAATTTTTAATTATTATCTTACATCTTTTCTAATACGATATCAACCTACTTTTTAATTCAATGTTTGTAAGTTTACTGAGGTGAAAATCTTTTTTACAATAAAAAAAGATAACACACCTTTTTAAAGACCCTTCTATATAAGTTTTTACAGCTCACCTATACGGTCGACTACCAAGACATCCACTTCAAATCAAAACAAATAGACTTAAAAGATTAGAAAATGTCAGACGTACATAATACCGTACCCAAAACCTCATTCTTTCTGGATGTTGTCCAGAAGTATTATGGTTGATGGTGTACCCACTAGAACCCGTTCAGTGGATTGGAGAGACCCGTAACCAAAGGAGTAGACAGTCATTCCTATTATTATCCTGATAAAGTATCCTAGTAATACTCCAAATTTACTCAATCACTTTCAGTTCAAGTGTTTCACAGATTGCGTGATCGAGAATAATTTGCCTTCGATACTAATATTTACGAGTCGGTAAAAAATTTTAATTCCTTTATTTGAAAGGGAACTAACTATTGTTACTATCAGTAATCTTTGTATTATATTAAGAGATATCCCGAAGGGACCATCGAGTCGTCATTTCTTAGGTGGACGTTACGTCCTCTACGCTCAAACTAGGGAACCACCCCTTCTAGGGGACCTTCTCCCGTACCGTTGGGTGAGGTCATGAGGACTTCTCAGGGGACCTGTCTCTTCGGACTCCCGATACCAGGTGTCCTTGTGCTGACATCGTTGATTCGTGCTCGTACGGATAAGAAAGTCCGTTCCTTTCGTTATTAAGGTTTCTTTTCTGGTTCTTTCGTAGTTTCCACCTTAGAAGAGAGATCACTACCTTCGACATTGGATGATACGAGTCATTTACCCAATACCCTTCCTCCGTACAGGTCTTACTATTGTCACTATAGTCCATGTCAATATAGATATAGATATATAGATATCAATGTAGACATAGATACAGAGACACATCTGTATGATAACATACATTGAAAATTCAATGTACATCTTGTATATTGAATTTTTCACGCACATATGTGTATGTGCACACATTCATTGGACCGGGTCCCTATGAGGTCAAAAAGAAACTTCTCGAAGAACGGAATTGAGACTCTCCTTTCCCAAGTAGTAAAAGGGTAAAAAAAATCTACCTATCTTAATTCCGTAAAAGGGTCTACGGGGGAGGGGTACGGGGACCGGGGAGGAGTGGACCGTACAGCCTCCCGAGAACACCTAAAGACGTTGACCACAGTCTAACCCCCCACGGGCCCCGAAGGAGGTGCTCCGGGACCAGGAGTGTGGACACCTCCTTTCTCGGGTCGAGTCCCCCAGAGGGCCGACCTTCACCTCGACCAGACACCTCGACTCGCACTCCACCCGACAGTGACCGACCCCGACCCTCCCGGCCTCCTTACGTCTGACCCGTGGGAGTGGACCACACCCCGACCGTCGCCCGCCACCCTCTCCTCCACAAGACCTTCACAGGTCGAAATGTCCCCTGTGTCAACGACAATCGGAGGCACTGAAGTAGACCGTCCTCTCTTCGCACCCCGTCGGTCCCACTCACCCGTGTCCCCCGAAGAAAGGTCGACACCCGAAGATACTGTGGACGACCTGCCGGGGGATGAGTGGGTGGGAGGGGTCAGACATGAAACGTCGTAGAAAGGAAGAGAGGGGTAACAGGTCGAAGGAGAGTCACGACCTTCCTGGAACTTGGGACGTGGCAGGGTTGAGGTAAAGAGACGTCCAAGGTACACACTCGGAAAGAGTCCGTCCCTCTTCGTAAAATAATGTGTCTCTTGATCGGTGGACCCCGTAGTGGTACCTGTGTCGTGGGACGTGGGTAAGTGCTCGCGGACGGGTCGGAGGAAGGGTGGGAGACGACGGTCACTGGAGACTGGAAACTCGAGCCGGAGTCACGGTCCGCCCGTCAGCCTCTCACCGAGTGTCACGAGTGTGAGTCTCAAGGTTTTCTGCGTCATGTAGGGGCCGACCGTCACTGTGACCCAGAACGCCAACGATCACGTTCCGTACTCGAGGTGCTTCGGGTCGTGACGTCCCCACTACTCCCCCCACGAGCCGTGTCCCCGACACGAGGTCCTGCAGGGTCGGGGGACGGGGGTGGGGCCTTGTGGGGTGAGTGAGAACAGTGTCCCCGCCGTGTCGACCGTCTTCCTCTCTACCAAGGTCACGAGTAACATGCTGAAGAGCCCCGTGCACCGTGTCTGCCACAAGACCTCCGCCGATGTAAACCACCTCTACACGCACGGATCCAACACTCGCCCCGTTCTCTTCCGAGTCCCCTGACCCCAAGGGTGCCACGGGAGACGACGAACGACGCACTGGGACCCGGACAGGGCCACGGATGTAGCCTACCGGCCGGTCACAGAGAACGAGAGACAAAGACGGTCGACTAAAGGGACCCTCGACCACAGGCCACAGATAGACTCCGTCGTTCCACCCGACCTCCGGGGACATGGGGCGGAGGGAGACCAGGAGGGAGGGTCTGAAGGAGACCAGGACCGGAGAATGGGCCCCCCGTAGCTCTCGTCGTCTCCGCTTCGAACCTGAGCATCATGAGGAAAAGGACCAGAGGCGTCGAAACCAAGAGACACACCATACCCTCGGGGAAGTTCTTCTCTACCTTAGCCCCCCTCTTAATAAGTCCCCAGTCGACCCTCCTCGTCTCCCTGTAGTCTCTCCTACCGGGTCTGGGGAAAGGGGATCAGTTCGGGCGGGGGTGGATGGACGTACCCGGGGAGGGAGAGGTCGACCCCAACCCGGCGCCGGTCCTCTGGGGTCTACGGGTCCTACTCATTGGGGGTCCGGTCCGGCGACACCCTCCACCGGGTGCCGTCCGCGTACCGCCGGTCAGTCGGACGGTCGGCTCGTCTCCCTACCTCCGGACCCTCCCTCCACCCTCGGACCTGCAGGACCGGTCACCACCGTCTCGGGTCTCCGACCCTGTCCTGAACTGCCTGCGCGGGGCCCCCGGCCTTGCCGGCCCGGACCGGACCGGAGGCCCCGAGGTCGCGTCCCCGAGTCCTTCACCCTCACCTCGCCGGCCGCGCCCCGCCCCTGTCCCTCGCGACCTCGGGTCCGCCGGAGACAGCGTTAGCCCTTCTCCTTGTCCGAACCGACCGGTTGCTGCATCCCGCCCTCCCCGCCGGCCCTTTCGTGCACTCCCGTCGTCCCGGCCTTGGGCCCGGAGGAGGGAAGAGGAGTCCGGACTAACCTCTCCTCTTGTGTCCGGTCCGACCCGGTCGACCACCCTTTCCCCACCACCTCGGTCCTCTGCCAGGAGTCTACCCGTGATCCCTCGGGCCGACCCCGTTTCGCCTGGGCCCTTGTCTATCTCAAGGTCTGTCTCGACACAGACCGGTCTAGACTTTTTTACCTACCCGAACCCTGACAGTCTGAACCTCCCACACCTCTAGGTGACCCTCGGTACCTGTCGATCGGTCTGGTCGTAGACCCTTGGTCTTCATGGAGAACCGTCTGAATGACCTGAGGACCCAATGGCGGGACAGCACACTTAAAAATTATATTTGACGTTTTCTCAACGGGCGGGGGGACGGGGAGGGGACTCAGTTGGGTTGGGTGTCTCGTCACCCGTGTCCAGTGGATCCTCTGTGAGATCTCCCAAGTCGTCGGGGACGGGAGGGGGGGGTTGGAGGCACAAGAGTCTCTTACGTCCCTGAACTTCTGACTCAAGGGCACCAGTCTCACCGGTCCGGCCCCGACCTGTTGGTGGTGGGAGTCCGGATTCTGGAGTGGAATTTCGGAAGCCTAGGGACTCGACTGTCGGGCGGACAGGTCCGGAGAGTGGAATTCCTACTCCTGCGACTCCGGTCCTATGGTACATTTTCTCTCGTCCTAAAGTCCTCCCGAACCAGACCGGGGACGGGACAAAAAAGGATGGTAAAGGAACGTTAAGTAATTCCGTAGGAGCGGGAGGGGCCGGGTGTGGTCCCTCAGACCAAAGGTGTAAAGAGACGAGGACCGATTGAGGGTGGACAGTGACTCCCAGTGGACCCGAACCCCTCCGTGGGGTGGGACCCGACGTGTCGGTGAGGTGGGTCTAGGGAGGGACACTGGGCGACGAATAGTAGGCGGCCGGTGACCGGAAAACACGAACCGTTGTCGGACGGGACTTTGACGTTCAGACCCAAGACCCTCGAAGCGTGTCTCAGGCCATACCTGGTGCACAGGTCGTTTATAACTACCTGATTAAACTACTACGCAGACGGATGTTAAGCCCTCTGGGTCCAAGCTAGGGACCCAACACTTCTAGAGGACCTCTTCCTTTACCGTTGGGTGAGGTCATGAGAACCGACCTTTTAAGGTACCTACCTCCTCGAACCATCCGATGTCAGGTACCCCAGCGTTTCTCAGTCTGTACTGACTCACTGAAGTTACAGTTACAGTTACAGTTATAACTACTACTGAACGGGTACAATGTATCGGTCAGGCACCGTTTCGTTCGGATGTCAGACCCGAGGTCTACAGACCCGGGATCGAGTCAGGTCATTGACGGAGGAGTACTGAGTCGTCTCGGGGAGGTCCGCACTCCCCAACTGAACGACCCGTATGTTGGAATGGGACCAACCAGACTGACCGACCTGTCCGAGGACCACCTCTTCGTCCCCTCGGGACCCGTCCGCACATGGACTCCCCAGTCTCCTTAGTGTTTTCTCACTTGACCGGACGGACTCTAAATCTGTGGAGAGAGGAGAGGATCGTGTCCGGGTCCTGAACATAAGAAGGTCACTTACAGGACGCGACGGGGCCCCACCCCTTCTTCACAGTCTTGCCCGCACACGTGACGAGTCCAGTTCCTTTACCTCTGACCCTGACCTCGTTAATTTACGTCTTTCCAGACACACGCAAAACTGAAATCTAGGTAAAAAGACAAAAAATCTGTAAATATTTTTAACTTCAAATCAAATAAATGTTATAACATAATCAAAGTCCACAACAACAAATCAACGATTCAATAAAGGTTGAGAAAACGCTGAGATATCTGACATCGGACGATGCAAGGAGACAGTCATCCTAAAGGGTCCATCCTTGTGACTTCACCCAACGGTATAGGAAGAGGTCCCCTAGTAGGGTTGGGTCCCTAACTTGGATTCAGAGGACGTAACCGTCCACCTAAGGAATGCCGGTGGTTCCTTCGGGTCAAAGTGCACGTGTCGTTTCAATAAAAGAGTCTAAGAAAGGGTAATATCCAATGATATAATTAATATTAAGGGACACAACATGTCATCCGGGAACGACAAATAGATAAAATATACATCATCACACATAGACAATTAGGGTATGGGGATTAAATAGTGAGGGACGACAGAAAGGGAGAACCGTTGGTATTCAAACAAAAGATACGGACACTCAAATAAGGATAAATCATATATCTTAGTACACATAATAAAAAATCTAAGGTGTAAACACTATAGTATATAATAAACGTTTTCATCCTTCACTTCTTTATGGACCTCACTGTCCGTTTAAACCCGAATCTTATGTCTTACTTTGTCCCGTTTCCGATTATCTCAAAACGGTCCTCTCGCGTGACCAGTATCGTTTGTGGGAGAAAGTTATTGTGTTCTCTTCTAAGATGTGTACCTGTAGTGGTCTACCAGTTATGACTTTAGTCTAACTAATATAAGAAACGTCGGTTTCTACCTCTTCGAGACGTGTCAGTCGTTTTTATTCTGGTCCTCGACTGACACCGAGTGTAGTACTTGAGGAATAACGGTTCAAGTCTGAATTTAACTTCTTTCACCCTTTTGGTGATCTGGTGAGTCCATACTGGATTTAGTTTAGGGAATACTAATATGTCACCTTCGCTCTTTATCTAAATTCCCGGATCTAGACTATCTATCTCACGGACTACTTGATACCTGCCTCCAAGCACTGTAACATGTCCTTCGTTCCTAGTTCTGGTAGGGGTTCTTTTTCTTTACGTCTTTCCATTTTACCAACAGACTCCTTCAGAATGTTTATCGACACTTTTCATCTCTTTACTTTCCGATTCCTCTTTTCCCTTCTATATGGGTAAACTTACGTCTCAAGGTTTCTTATCGTTCCTCTCTATTCTTTCGGAAGAAGTCAGTAGTTACGTTTCTTTATCTCCTTTTGTTGTCTTACCCTTTCTGATCTCTAGAGAAGTTCTTTTAATCTCTATGGTTCCCTTGTAAAGTACGTTTCTACCCGAGCTATTTCCTGTCTTTACCATATCTGGATTGTCTTCGTCTTCTATAATTCTTCTCCACCGTTCTTATGTGTCTTCTTGACATGTTTTTTCCAGAAGTGCTGGGTCTATTAGTACTACTACACTAGTGATTAGATCTCGGTCTGTAGGACCTCACACTTCAGTTCTCCCGAAATCCTTCTTGGTGATACTTGTTTCGATCCCCTCCACTACCTTAAGGTCAACTCGATAAAGTTTAGGACTTTCTACTACGACACTTTCACGACGTGAGTTATACGGTCGTTTAAACCCTTTGAGTCGTCACCGGTGTCCTGACCTTTTTCATTCAAAAGTAAGGTTAGAGATTCTTTCCGTTACGGTTTCTTACAAGTCTGATGGTGTGTTAACGTGAGTAGAGTGTACGATCATTTCATTACGAGTTTTAAGAGGTTCGGTCCGAAGTTGTCATACACTTGACACTTGAAGGACTACAAGTTCGATCTAAATCTTTTCCGTCTCCTTGGTCTCTAGTTTAACGGTTGTAGACGACCTAGTAGTTTTTTCGTTCTCTCAAGGTCTCTTTGTAGATAAAGACGAAATAACTGATACGGTTTCGGAAACTGACACACCTAGTGTTATTTGACACCTTTTAAGAATTTCTTTATCCTGATGGTCTGGTGGACTGTACGGAGAACTCTTTGGATATACGTCCAGTCCTTCGTTGTCAATCTTGACCTGTACCTTGTTGTCTGACCAAGGTTTAGTCCTTTCCTCATGTAGTTCCGACATATAACAGTGGGACGAATAAATCGAAGACACGTCTCATGTAGTACTTTGCGACCCGACCTACTTCGTGTTCGACCTTAGTTCTAACGGTCCTCCTTATAGTTATTGGAGTCTATACGTCTACTGTAGTGGGAATACCGTCTTTCACTTCTTGATTTCTCGGAGAACTACTTTCACTTTCTCCTCTCACTTTTTCAACCGAATTTCGAGTTGTAAGTCTTTTGATTCTAGTACCGTAGGCCAGGGTAGTCAAGTCAAGTAAAGTAAAGTAAAGTCAGTGAGTCAGCACAGGCTGAGAAAGGTTGGGGCACTTGACGTCGTCCGGAGGGACAGGGTAGTGGTTGAGGGCCTCAAGTGGGTTTGGGTACAGGTAGTTCAACCACTACGGGAGGTTGGTAGAGTAGGAGACAACGGGGGAAGAGGAGGACGACAGTTAGAAAGGGTCGTAGTCCCAGAAAAGTTTACTCAGTCGAGAAACGTAGTCCACCGGTTTTATAGTGAAGTACCGTTTATCTACCCCTCTGTCACCTTTGTCACTTTATGAAGTAAAAAAACCAGAGGTTTTAGTGACGTCTACCACTGCCGTTGGCACTTTAATTTTCTGCGAATGAGGAACCTTCTTTTCAATACTGGTTGGATCTGTCGTATAACTTTTCGTCTCTGTAATGAAACAGTTGTTTCCAGGTAGATCAATTTCAATACCAAAAAGGTCATCAGTACATACCTATACTCTCAACCTGATATTTCTTTCGACTCGGGACTTCATAACTACGAAAACTTGACACCACTACCTTTTCTGAGAACTCTCAGGGAACCTGACGTTCCTCTAGGTTGTCAGGTAGAATTTCCTTTAGTTAGGACTTATAAGAAATCTTCCTGACTACGACTTCGACTTTGAGGTTATGAAACCGGTGGACAACACTTCTCGACTGAGTAAACTTTTCTGGGATTACGACCCTTTCTAACTTCCTCCCTCCTCTTCCCTTGCTGTTTCCTACTCTACCGACCTACCGTAGTGGCTGAGTTACCTGTACTCAAACTCATTTGGGACCCTCAACCACTACCTGTCCCTCCGGACCTCACGACGTTAGGTACCCCAACGTTTTTCAGTCTGTACTACCTCGCTAACTCGACTTGACTTGACTATAATGAATGGACGGAGACAGAATAAAGTGAATCATACTAGAGGAGATACAGGTGGGTTCAATGACGTTTACTGTCATGAAGTAAGAAAAAATACCGACTCATTATAAGTGTATACCCGAAGGGACCACCGAGTCTGTCATTTCGCAGACGGACGTTACTCCGTCTGGGCCCAAACTAAGGACCCAGCCCTTCTAGGGGACCTCTTCCTTTACCGTTAGGTGAGGTCGAAGAACGGACCTTTTAGGGTGCCTACCTCTTCGGACTATCCGATATCAGGTACCCCAGCGTTTCTCAACCTGTGCTGACTCACTGAAGTGAAAGTGAAAGTTATAAGTGTATATATATAAATGTACATATGTGTGTGTTGTGTGTGTGCATGGTGTAGAATAATTTGGTTAACAGACAACTACCCGTGAACCCAACAAAGGCACAGAACGAATGACATTTGTCACGACGATACTTGGAATCCCACGTGCATACTTACCGTGGGGTGAGGTCATGAGAACGGACCTTTTAGGGTGCCTGCCTCCTCGGACGATCCGATGTCAGGTGCCCCAGTGTTTCTCAACCTGTGTTGACTCACTACTGTGGAATACAAAAGTTTAATCAAAAACAGAAATGACCTATGTGCGAGTCCTCACCCTAACGACCTAGTATACCATAGAGAAAAAAATCCAAAAATTCCTTGGAGGTATGACCGATATACGTCTCTCTCGACCTTTCCTGTAAACGTTGGAGGACCCCGACGGAATTTGTGAGGTGGGAGGACGAGAGAGGAACTCTTCGGACCCGGGGTGTCACCATTTCACAGTAAATCTTTCATTAATTAATTACTTAAACCGACGTGACCCACAATACATGAACCCTAGAAACTGGAAGTAACACCGTAAGCCTAAGAAAAAAGTCAACGTCGCACACTCCAGAAATCAATGCCGTACGTTTGTGATTCGACACCACACACCCCAGCTTGAACCTGGGAGACGAAACCCTCGAGTCTCCGTCCCTTCAGGACTCACAGTAAAGACTTCAGTGTATCAAATTTTCATTTTTACCGTCAGTATCTTATTACGGATATTGTACCAGGGTAAATACCTTTTCGATATATAAAACAAAAGATTTTTATGTACCTTCAGATGTTTTCGTGGGTCTTTTCTATGTCTACCTGTGTTTACCGTCACCGCCGGTCTCAGCTCCCCACCCTTGCCCTACCCTGACTCGCTCCGAAAGCAACTAGACGTTTGAAGACACAATAACCTTTTGACACAACACTCCTTTTACACAAGTCCCAAAAAAAAGGGACGTGGAATTTTCTATTATAAATTTTGTCTCGAGACTGTATTCGTGTCCGGAGTCCAAAGACAAAAAAAAGGTGGTCTTGCTCGAACGAGACCGGGTAAGGTCTAGACCTTACGACGACAGAGATTCGACGGTGTGGAGCCGTCCACGAAGCCCCTGTGACCCGAGCGAGGGACCGAGTCGGGTCTGGCCCGGAGTCCTAGGACGAGTGACTCCGAAACTTCCTTTTTGATAAACGGAACGCCGGAACCCGGTCACTGACCTAAAGTCCGTAGTTGGCCATTTGTCTGCACCGTCCCTGCACGGAGAGACTTGGAGACTCTACCCTGTCCGTCCCACGACCGATGGGGAAGAGAACCATCCTACAGGAAACCCTTCCACCCCTACCATCTGTCTCGAAGAGTACCTCGGACCCTCTGTCAGGTCCTGGGTCTACCGACCACCCTTATACGCTTGGACGGACTGAAAGTTTTGGTCCACGTCCCCTCGGGGTCAAGGGGTGCTCTGACACCGACCAGACAGAGCCCCACACACCGTTTTCGGGATTCGTCTATTGGGGGGTGAACGGCTTCTTCTTAAGACGAAGACAAGAAGTGCGATGACAACAAACCAAAACACAGGTGTCTTTTGACCAGACAGAAAAGCCTCCCATGAAAGAAGTTGACCTTTTACTTCTTTTTCGGTCGGAAAGGGAAGAGGTGTCTTCCCAGGGGATTCCGCGACCCCTTTCCGTACGCCACCCAAACCTTAGGACTAACTGTCGTTGAGAGTGAAATTCTCCGGTGCCTCTGGTCGGTGTCTGCCCTCGGAAGCAAACAAAGCGTTCTGGGTCGACTCTACGGCGGAAGAGGCTCTTCAGAAGGACTTAGAGGACCCAATCACGGAGAGGGAGGGAGGAGTGGGGGTCCCAGGGAGTCGTGAACCGAGGGGAGAGACAAGGCTCCTAGGAACAGAATACTGAAGTACTGGAGCTCCCGGACAGAAGAGGATAGGTCGACGTAGGTCCGAGTCCGGCCCGGACAGACGTACAGGGTCGGGCGGAGGAGGGCCTCCGCCCTCCTCGGTCACCGATGGAGGACGTCCTAGTGTCACGTCTGGAGACCGGACCCACATACGAACCCAGAGACACGGAAGACTCGGGAAGAGACTAGGGAGGGGGAAAAGGATGAACCAGGAAGTGAGAGAACGACCCAACAGACCCCGTCTCTAAAACTCCTTTTGGTGTCGGGGGTGCAACTCGAAAAGGAAGGAAGGTCCCAACCACGTCGGAACCCGGTCCGAGTCGAAGAGAGAGGGGTGAGAGAAGTGCCGGTTTAGGGAGGACGGAGGAGCCACGGGTGATAGGGACCCGAGGCTCCGAGACGGATTCACGGGACCACCGGGGAGAAGAGACTCGTGTGTAAGGTCGTTGGGGCACTGGTGTTGACCCCTGTAAGGACCGGGCCGTCGGCTACCACATTTTTCCTTGTCTTACAGGGTCCCGGGGCGGGTCGGGGGTCGAGGTGGACCCGGGGAGGGACCCGACCTGTCCGAGTCCCACCCCCACTCCCCAGTTCTCCCGTCCTGGTCGACCCTCTCCGTCTCCCCACGAGGACCCGCTCCAACCCTCCATCAGTGTGGAATCACTCGTCCCTCCTTCGGACGTCCGGAACAGAGGAAGAAGAGGTTCCGGATCTTCACTCCGACTGGGTCCCCACGGGAACCTTCCTAAGGGACCCCTCCCCGGGACCAAGAACCTTCGGGTGACCCCCGTCAGGGACGGGGACGGAGAGGGGGTCACCAACCCCTCCCCCTGAGGAAAGCCCCGACCGAGGGAGGAGAAGTGGGGGGAAGAGACGGACAGGAGGTAGGGAGGGAGGGCCAGGAAGGGGGAGGGGAGGTAGGTGGGTGAAGGTGATAGACCGGAAGGGACAAGAGGACCAGGGGTGTGGAATCAGAGTGAGTAGGACTGAACAGGAAAAAGGAACGAAACGGGAGGACAGAAACGCAAGTCGTAGTGGAGGACCAAGGTCTGGAGGTAGGGAGCGGACGGAAGAACAGAGGGCCAGAGGGACGGATGACCGAGGGGTCCTGAGGGTCGGGACTGAAAAGAAGACGGGGTGGCAGAACGAAAAGGTCAGGCCCACGACGTCCAGTGGACGGGAGTCCTCGGGAGGAGGGAGCCCTCTCGAGAGTTGAGACTGAGGAGGAACCGGGGAGGAGGACGGGCCGAGTGGAAATTAACTCTACGATTACTCCGAAGACGGCGAAGGTAGGACACGCCCGCCCGCCCGAGGGACCAGACCGACGACGTGGACAGTCCACTCCCCCTCCTCTCCGACCCGACGGTCTAAGTTGACCTTTCCTTGGTCAGGGTCAGGTCGGTGTTGGACCCTAACCCTTCGTCCTCCGTCGGGTCTGGAGAACCTCGGGTCGGCAGGGACCCCGGCTCTCCCTCAGTCCAGTGTCGGGCTCCAGTCCGGGCCCCTGGTCTTCCCTCTCAGGTCTGACGTCCCCTCTCCCCCAGTCCTCTCCTTCTCCCCGTTCTAGTGTCTCGGACTGTGGACCTCTCCTTTGTCCGTTCCTTCTCTCGGCTCTCTGGGTTTCTCTTCACTTTCCGTCTCTCTCCCTGTCTTTCTCTCTCTGTCTCTGTCTCTCTTCGATTCTGCGTCTATAACCTCCTTCTTCTGGTTTCTGTCTCTAACTGAAAGTTCTCCTCTGTCTTTTCCTCTCAGATCCTGTCTTTGGTTTCTCTCAGAATAGTCCCTCCGTCTCTCCGGTGAGTCCCCTCCGAACCGAGGTCGAGAAGACTGGTCTGAGACCGTCCAGTCGTCCGAGGGCCCCTGCCCCGGGCCCCTCCTTCCCCTCTTTCACCCGTTCTCCACCCTCCTCTCACCCTACTCCCGTGCCCGGGGTCCACTACTCCTACCTCCTCCGTGGGTCTCGGGTCTTGAGTCGGGTCGGGGAGCGGGAGGGGCTGGGGTGGTTCCCGAGTACTTCCCTCTGTTCGCACTCCTCGACCCCGGCCCGGGGCTCGGAAGCCCGGGGGGCGGCGGGTGCCTCCTCCTCCTCCGGGACGAACTCAAGGTGGCGAGGATGGCCCTCGAGAAGCTCAAGAAGACGTTATTATGGTGGTAGGTGCCGCGGTAGGCGGACCACACGAGCGTCGTGTTGGCGTACTTCTGCCAGAAGACCCGACACGAGACCGAGACGTGGAAGCCGTACTACATGACCGTCAAGCCGGTCGAGAAGCCTCTCATGAAGTCGATGGGGCAGTCGGAGTTGTAGTTGGAGTTGAGCCTGTTCGAGTAGAAGGGGCGGCAGAGGTAGACGTGGGATTTGGGGATGTCCATTGGGCTCAGTCTGCAGGGAGACCCGTCCTCTACACTACCCGGCCGGCAAGACGGGTCCCTTCTGAAGGATCACGGACTCGGAAGAGGTCTCGTCCGAACAACATGGCTGTCAGAGGAGGAGGTGGGGAAGTAGGAGGGCTTTCACCCTCCCTCGCGACTACTCCAGCTCTACGACTATTCAAGTCTTCTCGTCCCATCCTTAGTCGGGGAGGAGGAATAGTACTCTACTTAGACTACCTCTAGGACGTTACTCTACTGACGTCCACACCTCCCCCCGTCACCACCACCACCACCCTCGACTGACCCTGACCCGGGACCGTCCCACCAGACCCAACTCTTCCCGTCAAACACAATCTCTTTCGTTTCACCCCCTCGTCACCACTACCTCGAGAGGTACTCGGAACTCCACCCCAACCCCCCCCCAATCACCCCCACATCAGGGTCTCGGTCCTGTCGTCCTGTCCTACCTTCGACGGGACCGGTCCGACAAGGAGGTCTCCGGGTCCACCGGGACAACGCGACACGTCAGGTGGACAGGTCCACGTGACAAACCCACACAGGACTTCAAAACCCAAAGTGGTCGCAAGAAACGGTTAAAAGCCAAACGTTCGGTCTCACCCACCACCATTGGTACCTCTTCTGGCCTCCCGTCCCAACCCACAAATGTGTGTGGAAAGGACACAGTGTGGAACCATGTGGAGGCCGTCCGGTCTATGCCGAGATCCGTGGGTCGCTTACCCGAGTAGTTATTAAGGCTGTTAGCAACGACTTCCGGTTCATGAGACGATCCATGACTTTCTATTCTACCTTCTCTATCCGTATATTTGTTTATTGGAGTCGTGTGACACTGTCCATGGTATTTTTGACACTCGATCTCAGTCTCACATTCCAAATACTCACTCACACTTACACTAGCGTGCTTACACACACTCGTTTGTTTACTCCACACGCACGTTAACGCTCACTGACCCTAACCAGTGTATAGTCCCCACCACACCAGACAACACAGGCCTCCACACAGTACTCGACGAGTCCCAACCCTGTAGGACAGGATGTCTCTTTTGTGACGAGACGGTGAAGTCACTATTTGAGGACATACTCCGGGTCCGATTCTCCGGTCAATGACTCTTCGACGAAGTGCGTGGTCTGGTGGCCTGCGTCAATTCCTGCGTCAACTCTTGAGGAGCCCGTCGAGGAAATTAAGAAGGTTGTTAGGAGGCTCCGTCTATAACAATAATAAGGACCCAATGTGAATTCCTTTGACCCGTCTCTCTCGATTCCGTGTTCCAGTGTCTCGATTCCGTGTTCCAGTCTCTGAGGTGACACTGAAAGGGACAAACACCACCAACAACAAGTCAGTGGTTCAGCACAGACTGAGACGTTAGGGTACTCAACGTCGTGGGGTCCGAACGGACAGGAAGTGATAGAGGGACTCGAACGAGTTTGAGTACAGGTAACTCAGTCACTACAGTAGGTTGGTAGAGTAGGAGACAACGGGTGAAGAGGACGGAAGTTAGAAAGGGTCATAGCCCCAGAAAAGGTGGGACAAACGAACGAACGTTTGGGGACGGAGAAGAATTAAGGGTTTTACACTTACACCTTATTACCTCAAAGACGAGTCTACAATATAGAGTAAAGAAAAAGCAAACAAACCCCAAAAAAAAACAAACAAACAAAACACGTCGTACATCCTAGAATCAAGGGACTAGTCCCTAGTTTGGGTGTGGGGACATAACCTTCGTGTCTCACAATTGGTGACCTGGTGGTTCCTTCAGGGACGTAGAGTAAAGACTCGGACAGAATAAGGGAGAGAGTCGGAAGAAAGAGAAAGGGACCACGGACGCCGAAACGAAGAGAAGAAGGGTTGGAGTCTCGAGGGTCGGGAGAAGGAAGGGGATGAAGGGGGTGGGAGTAAGGGACCCCGTCTCCCCTCCCCTCCCGTCCGTTCGTACTCCTTGATCGGTTATCATCCGAGAGTTATTTCTGACCAACTTTCTATGCCCACTCTCTACCTGTCACGTTCCAATTAGACAACTCCGGACAAATAAAAAGTTCCAAGGCGTCCCACGTTCCGGGACCCATCATCTGCTTTTACGGGGTCCCTTACTTTTGGTCTCGGGACCGGAGACCCCGAACGTCCGACCCTCCGTCCACAAGAGTGGTTAATTTTGAGGGAGGACGTCCTCAATCACCCTTCTGTGGGTCGTGGGACCTATCCTCCCCTCAGTCTCTTCCGAGGAGTTTCGGCCCTTCCTATACCTCGGGGATGATACACGAGCTAGGACGTGACCCTCAAGAGATTCGTGATGGAGTAAATTAGAACTGTCCGGGTACCTCTGTCCGTAATAATAAAGATAAAACGTCTACTCTTTCACCTCCACTTCATTGACTCGTCCCAGTTTGTCGTTCATTATTACTTTTTGTTGTTGCTCTTGAGACCGCCAGGTTACCAATTCTGAGGTGTGAACGTTACGTCTCCTACGGTCAAGTTAAGGACCAGTCCCTTGATCCTGGAGTGTACGGTATCCCACACCGGTTTTTAATTTTTTTTTTTTCTTTCTTTTTTTGTGGTTACTATTACCGATTGTGTGTACCATGAATTATACACGGTCTGTTTTTTTAAATATAATTAGTTTACTAAATTAAAAGTATTGTCTAGTGAATACATCTATGGTCATAACGAGGGTAAAATATCTACTCCTTTGACTCCGGGTCTCTTCAATTCATTAACGAATTCAAGTATGTCCCTTGACCACCACTTTGTCTAAGTTTTTAGGCAGAGGGGGGGTAGTGTATCTTCGGTCACTTAGATCCCAGTCATCGACTCAGCTTCTGGTTCATACAAACGAAAGTTTCCAGAAAGAGGGTAACGTCAAATTCTTCCCCGGTCCGTTTCCGTAGGTCCCAACCCCCGATCACCCTCGGGCACCCCCTCGTCGTCCTCAGGTCTCCCTCCCTCTCTTCTCTTCCCTTCCTAGGCCCAATAACCAAGGACAAGGTCCTCTCCCCGTCCCCACCCACGTGTCCAACTACATCGGACCACCCACCCCTGGACGCACACTGAGTACGACGATCGACCACACCCACGACCTCCGTCTCCGTTCTATCCACTGAGCCTGACCCTTCGTCCCTCCCCCACCTTCAGCACCTTCTCTATTTCCTCGAACACTCTATTGACCTCCGTTTCAGTCGGGTCCACGGGTTGACGTGCACCGTCCTCACACCGGTCGTCTCCCCCTCCCCATAAGACCCGACAAGACATTGAAGGTCCTTTCCCCTATTCCGACTTCTGGAAGTATGATTCTTCCTCCACAACTCTCAGGTTACACTTTCCAGTCGGTGTTGCTAGGGGTCGGGGAAAGACCAATTGTTTCCCGAGAAAAGTGGGTTCTCTCCCCCGGTCTGTTTCGGTGTAGTTATCGTTTGTCTCGGGTTCTCGTATAAAAAAAGTAAGTTAGGACGCCCCCCTGACTCCGACCAAAATTCCTTCTCACACCGTAAGAACCTGTCGTTTCTTCCAGTACCTTAGAAGGAAGGGGAGTCTCTCGACGTGACTCCCTCCCCTTCCGAGACTCGGTACAGTAAGTTGGAACTGGGACCCCCCCTGGGACGTGACGGGGGGTGAGGGGGGTGTCCTAGACCTTTCGTCCGAAACGTAACCGTCCTGACCCTCCCTGTTTTTCGGGTCTGAGAATCTCGACCCTGGGGGAGGGGGACGGTGGGGGTGGTCACTACCTGAGGAAACACAGTCCTTACAGTGAATAGAGACGTCGTTGACGACTACCTTTCAAGAAGGAATCCATTTCGACGTCGAACGACGATGACGATTCAACGAAGTCAGCACAGGCTGAGACACGCTGGGGTACCTGCCGTCGGGTGGTCTGAGGGGGCAGGGACCCTAAGAGGTCCGTTCTTGTGACCTCACCCAACGGTAAAGGAAGAGGTTACGTACTTTCACTTTTCACTTTCACTTCAACAAGTCAGCACAGGATGAGAAACGATGGGGTACCTGACGTGGGATGGTCCGAGGAGGTAGGTACCTTAAAAGGGCCGTTCTCATGACCTCACCCCACGGTAATGGAAGAGGCTTTCGACGTCGAATGGAGTGACATTGAAGACGGGAGGCCGGGACCAAGACAGAAGCCTCGTCGAGATTTCTGGTAGAGGAGGAAGAAATGGGTCACCAGTAGTCAAGTCCCCGAGGTTCCTGTCGTCAGTGGTCCGACAGAAAAGCCGTAGGTAATAGTACTAGACTGGAAGCAGTGTCCGAATGACCTATTCCTCTTTTGATGGTCGAGTCTCAACCTCCTCTTCTGTCTCCGAGACTCTTTGCATGTCCAAAACGTTTTCAGTGGGTTGACAAATCCACCTACTTAGTCTTGACCTTAGACCAGAAACCGAGGTGAAAAAATTTTTTTAATTAATTAAATAAAAACCGATGTGAACCAGTAGCGACGGTACACGCCCGAAAAAGATCAACACCTCTTATCCCCACGTCCGAAGCGTAACGGCACCGAAGAGAACGACACCTCGTGGTAGAGATCCACGCACTCGAAGTCAGGAACACCGCGTGTCCGATTCAACGAGTCGGGGTACACCCTAAAAGGGGATGGTCTCTAGGTCGGGCACAAGGGACGAAGCCGTCCACCTAAGAGTTGGTGACCTAGTAGTCCCTTTAGGGAGATGAAGACAATTCTAGTGTTTCAGTGTCCCGTCAACTCACCGTCCGAGAGGACAGAGGAGTCGAAAGAGAAGAGGTTGTTATCCAATGATAATAAAATGATAATAACAAGAATAATTTCTTGTCAACACTGGTATTTTTGTTATCGACGTCAGTCTGTCATGAGTGAGACGGTCGAGAAAAAGAGTGACACAAAGAGTATACAATTAAGTGAATTAGGAATACTGGTCCTTCCAATTCACCACTCCGATGCTTTACTAGGACCCTTCGACTAATCTTGAGTCAAGGATATTGAAAATGACGAAAAAAATAAAAATTGAAAATTACAATATAACCTCATATCGACTAATTGTTACAACACTATCAAAGTCAACGTGTCGTCTCGTTGAGTCGGTATGTATGTGTACATAGGTAAGAGGGGGTTTGAGGAGAGGGTAGGACGGACGGGGTATTGTGACCCGTCTCAAGGGGCACGATATATCATCCAAGAGCAACCAAGAACCCTCGGACTACCCGACGGCAGAGACCCCAACGTGTCTCAGCCTGTGCTGATTTCGCTGAATCGTCGTCGTCGTCGACAAGAAAATTACTGGTTATTGTCTGTTTAGAGGCTTACGGTTTGTGTGCGGAAGCTGGACTCGACGTAAAGAGGGGATACTCTCCAACTCCCCGTCGGACGATCTGAAAATACTCCCTCTACCACCGACTCCTGACACTCCAAACCTGAGCCGTGTACTTCTGGTGGCACACACACACCACCGACGAGTCAGAACAGACTGAGAAACACTGGGGTACCTGTGTTTCCGAGGAGACAGGTACCCTAAGAGGTCCGTTCTTATGAACTGACCCATCGGTAAGGGAGGAGGTCCCCTAGAAGGGTTGGGTCCCTAGCTTGGGTCCAGAGGACGTAATGTCCGTCTAAGAAATGGTAAACTCGGTGGTCCCTAACAAGAGGTATAGCCACCAGGTAAAATCTGAGGGCGGTCGTCGTCAAAACCTACGAGGTGTAAGAGTGGTTGTGAACTACAGTAGTCAGAGAAGCAAACTCGGAGTCAAGTCAAGTCAAGTCAAGTCAACGGGTCAACACAGGCTGAGAAACGCTGGGGTACTTAGCGGTGTGTGGTCCGGAGGGACAGGTAGTAGTTGCGAGCCTCAAGTGAGTCTGACAGGTAGACCAGTCACACCTACAATTTACCATGGAGTAATACCACAATTAAATGTAAACTCATGATTACTACGACTCACGGAAAAGTACACAAATCACTGGTAAACTTATAAACTCCCCAAGGAAAAATTTTGGTACAGTAAAAGAAAAACTAAACATTCTTTAAAAATATAAAGTCCTAAAGAAGAAATCTATAAAAAATAAGATTACTTAAAACGGATGGGGATCCAACACTTCCATAGAAACTACAAAGGAAAATATTAGAAATACCAAGACTTAAAAAACAAACCCAACGAACTGAATTAAAAACATATGTCTGATTCCATCTCCAACTCCAAGAAAGAAAGGAGGGGGGGAAAAAAGTATGTTATAGGTCGTAGTAGAAAAAAATTTTGAATAAAAGGAGTAACTCGAACTTGTCCACGAAACCAGTTTTTAGTCCAACTGGTATATATATAAACTCAAATAAAGACCTGAGATAAGACAGGGTAACTAGAAAAATAGGAATGTATTCGTGATGTGACAAAACTAATGGTACCGAAATGTCAGAATTTCAATCCATCTCATTCGTGAGGTTGAAACGAGAAGAAAAGGTTTGAACAAAACCGGTAAGATCTAAAAACGTAAAGGTTTCGTTAGAATCTTAACTGGGCAGTTAAAGACGTTTTTACAGACGACCTTAAAACTATCCCGAACCGAACTTAGACCCGAAGGGCCCACCAAGTCACCATTACTTGGACGGACGTTACGTCCTCTAAATCCAAGTTGGGGACTCAGGCCTTCTAGAGGACCTCTTCTTTTACCGTTGGGTGAGACCATAAGAACGGACCTTTTAAGGTACTGTCTCCCCGGACCACCCGATGTTAGGATCCCAGTTTCTCAGGGTGTGTTGAAGAGGTGACTCGTGTATACGTGCCGAACTTAGATCCCTCGTTAGACCTTCCACCGTATCCTCAAGGCCTAGATGATTGCAGACGTCGAGGAAAATAAAACCAGAAACTAAATAAAGTCGTCCTAAAAGTCACATGTCCAGAATATGTGGAAAATAGTCTAAATGAGCGTCATAAACTACAACAAATACGATAAATTATACCACGAGAATAAAGTAAAAGGTAAAAAAACTAGCGATCGTACGTCTTCGTAAAAAACGTATAACCAAAACATAGGGCGTTGGGACAAATAAATAGGCAGGATCCACAAACAAAACAAAACCATCTCAGATAGGGATTCCGGGACGATGAAACGGACGACGAAAGTACTACCTCTACTATGTCCGAGACATAACTCTTCCTTACACTCCTAAGTATGACCTGTCACAAAAAACTCGGGGTGGACTTTGAGGGATTTTGACTCAGAAACCACATCCTCCCGCCCCTTTCCTCTCGCACACCATAGCCATAAAAATTTCAAGGAGCCTTCCAAGATCTTCACGTCAACTCTCAGGGACTAAATCTTTCACAGTTCATCGTCTGCCAGTTTCCGGTGGGAGCGGCTGTCCACCGCCTACCGGGTACGTGGAGCCCAGGCACTCTCACAGACCCGGAACGGCCGGGTGGGGAAGAGGACGGAACCCTTTACCGTCTGTTCAAGGCCCAACGGAAGGTCCGGTCCCGCTCACCCTTCTCTCGTGGAGGGCAGAGAGGGATTGCTCTTTGTACACCGTTATTTACGGCAGGGGCGGCCCCGAGTGACAGCGGAGGTTAGTGGTCCTCCTGTGTGGACAGAGGCGAGGGATGGGAGCGGGGTCTCTATCGGGACATCTGGGGTCTCGATACGGGGCGTCTGAAGAGACCTGACTTGACTAGAGTGGGCAATGTCTGCCCCTTTGACTCCGTGCCCTCTACCACCGCACCCTCCCCCCCGCTCCTAACAATGGTCCGGCGGTGGAGGATCAGGCTGGTAAACGGTAGCGGAGAAGGTCCATGTTCCTTTAAGTTCTCCTCGACCTCCTGGACCTGGCGTAGTGCCTCGTCTGTGACAAGCTGGACATGTTCATGTTGCGGAGGGTGTGGGATCACCGGGTGCGGGCGAGGGCGGCTCTGGACGCCCTCGGCGACGGCGTGGGAGACGTCGCGGACGGGTAGGGCCGAGGCGGGGTGCGCCGGGCGTCTCAGGCGGCGCGGCCGAGGTCGCACGCCCTGTTGTTGGGGGTCCACTTGTCCTTCCTGACCTTCTAGCCGAAGGTCGACCATTCCGGGGCGGTGGCGGGGCGATGGCGGGGCGGGGCGGGGGCGGGCCTCCGGGGCGGGGGAGGGGCGGGGGCGCGCGGCGTCAGCCGAGTCGAGGGGCGGGAGACGCCGGGCGCAAGCGACGGTGACTATGCTCCGCCCTCAGGCGCGCGATCGTTTTATTTATCCAATGTATGTTCTTATTTAAACTTTTAATTTTAATTTATTGCAGAGACACCCGTGGTCGAACACCTCCGAGGAGCGACCCCCGGAAATACCCCCTCGCAAATACCCCTACCCTTCAGTCTAGATGACACCTTTACGAGAAAGACTTAAGACTAGGGGTCACACCCTGAGTGAACCCTGGAAGGTCCCACTACCCCGTAACCCCGAGGCCGTCCGGGTTCTGTCTCCTAACAACAAATCAGCGAGTCAACATAGACTGAGATCCGCTGGAGAATCTGACATCAAGTGGTCCGAGGAGACAGATACCCTAAAGGGTCCGTTCTTATAACCTCACCCAACCGTAAGGGAAGAGGTCCCCTAGAAGAGCTGGGTCCCCAGGTTGGGTCCAGAGGATGTAACTATCCGTCTAAAAAATGGTGACTCGGTGGTCCCTTCGGGTATAGATAGATAGATAGATAGATAGATAGATAGGAGAGAGAATTCGGAGGGAGGGTAGAGGTAAATAAAAAAATCAAAAGAACGATAGCAGAGGGATAAGACAGAACCCGAAGGCGCCACCGAGGGACCACCGAGTCTGCTATTTCTTAGACGGACGTTACGCCCTCTGGATCCAAGTTAGGGACCCAGTCCTTCTAGGGGACCTCCTCCCGTACCGTTGGGTGAGATCATAAGATCGGACCTCTTAGGGGTACCTGTCTCCTCGGATCGTCCGATGTCAGGTACCCCAACGTTTCTCAGAATGTGTTGACTCGTTGATTCGCGTGTGTGGGTATATATGTATATGTATATATATATATAAATACCGACTAAGTACAACATACCGTCTTTGGTTGTGTTATAACATCTCTTTAATAGGCGGTTAATTTTATTTTTATTATTATTTCTAATTTTTTCCCCCTCGCTTCGTCTCTCTACCATGGGTCTCTGGTCCCAAGGTCAGGGGGGAAACTATGACCCTGTTTGACGAACTAGGGAGTGTCATAAGGGTAGACACTTTACCCCTCTCATTAGAAACGAAGTGGGAGGAGTCTTCGACGTATTTACTGGGGTTCCACACACGTCGAGGGTCACAGGAGATAGTTAGGACACGAGAGGTCCAGACGACAGAAGGTCCGAAGCCGAAGAGAGTCGGACCGAGGGGTGGGGACAGATAGTCAGAAATCCTGGGGTCTGGTAAGTAACGAACTGGAACGGGGGGGGGCGAATGGGAACGACGACCAGGAGACTACGAGACCAGAGACACAGGTCACGTTGGTCTTGTTTAGCCTGACGAAGATGGTCTGTATGAGCAGTCCCCACCTACGACACTCCCTCACCATGGCGAAGGTGATATAGTTGTAAGACAGGTCTGCCTCTGTCCTGTGGAGAGGGAGCGACCTCCTCCTGCACGACCCGTTTAAGTAGAAGTGGACGGCGAAGTTGGTCCTGAGGACGTTACTCCGCACTCAGGAAGGGACGGAGGTCCGAAGGGCGAGACGGGTGGCGGGGGTGGGGGCCAGAGGCCAGAGGAAACGACCTGGTAGGACTCTGGGTCGTACCTTCCGTGGGACTTCACGACCAACTTATTGACTTACGGACGTCCACCCCTCTTTCCCTTTCATAACTGGAGTCCAGATTTGGAGACGGACCCCTTACCGGGACGCCCGGTACACACCGAGGGACGAGGGACCCAGACGCCTTCACAGTCTACCCTCGGAACTCTTCCGGCCCGAACTTCAGACCGAAACTCTTTGGTTCCTGACTTCGTACCGAGGGATAAAACGACTCCGGAGAAAGAGTGACCGTAGTTTGAGCTCTTACGGACCTTCCAGTAGACCAGGGGACGAGGCGACCGAGTCTATTACGTCCGTCGTCACCCCCCGCCTATGTCGTACCTGACTTAGTCCCTGATTGGGAGTCGAGGACGAGACCGAGACAAAGAAGACCTAGTCCACTGAGACCCGTAAAGTGAGGTGAGAAGTCTCGGATAAAGAAACAAATACTTTACCTCCCTTTACTCTAAGAAAGTCACAAGTAACTTGGTTATAAAAACTGACAGACCTGATACACGGTCAGTGACAAGACCCGTAAACCCTGTGTAGTTTCTTCTTCTTTTTATAGGAACGGGAAGACTGTGAAAAAGAAAGAAACTGGTGTGAACCACCGTACGTCCTCCTAGAACCAAGGGACTCGGCACGGGGGACATGACCGTAGAGTCTCAGAATTGGTGACCTGGTGACCCCTTAAGGGAACTGGGAATAAGAATTCGTTACTTCAACTATTGTAGACAGAAGCTCACGTACTCTATTCCTCAAACTCCCGTGAAATATGTGACGTCACTCAACACCCAGAGTAACAACCACCCTTCACTGACAGTGCGTGCACTTCACTGAACGGAATCCTGTGGTCCGGTCGGTCTCGGATCCCAGGGGAAGTGTTATGACGTGACGGGCGGACCGTAAGAGAGTCAGTGTAGAGGACAGTACTACAGGAACGTTTCTCCAGTACCGACGACGGTCGAGAGACTCCCGACACCTCCCCTCCTCCGATCCTCATTCCCTCCAGGGGAAGACATCGGCGACGAGTGGGGGTGGAAGGGGAGGCATAAGGAACTTCAAGTCCGTAACAGAGGGACGGAGATGGGCCGACTCCTTCCCGGACTCCGTCGTAGAGGTGGGGTGTCCCTGGGACAGGGAAGGAACAGGGACTGCTGACAGCCGTCCCGGTCCACAGTGGACGAAGACGTGGGGTGGGGGCGGACCTCGTGTGTGAGACGGGCGTGTGTGGAAACGAGGACAGAACCCAAACACACAAACAAACTCCTGTTCACTCCGTCCTCGTCGTGGACTCGGACACCGTCGGGTGTCGACGGTGGCTCACCGAGACAGTGGCAGAACGAAACGGGCGGGGTCCGAGGGCGGAAGAGTAGTTACCTTTCAGGTATCAAGTAGAGTCAGAACTGTGAATCCAGTGAAGGAGTGAAGTCTCGGGGTAGCTGAGAGGGGTCCCAATAGTATTGGGGGATTAGACAGAGAGGTGGAGAGCTCGGAGGGAAATAAGACTCTGGTGTCCTTCGAAATAAGAAGTCGGAAGACTGGCGTGAAGCGACGTCAATTGATAAGGTCTGTCAGGACACACTTTAGGTAATCACCGAGAGACCGGAAGCCCTAGCTCAACTTCAAGAAATAGTACCGAAAGAGTCGGGAGAGGATGAGACATAAGTTAAGAGAACGGAGAGAGAGATACTAGAAAAGAAATTATTGTCGAAATAACTCAACATGTAGCGTATGGTGTTTTAAGTAGGAAACTTACCTATATTAAGTCATCAAAAATGATATAAATGTCTTAACACGTTGATAATTGTGACAGATTAAAATCTTACAAAAGGACAGAGGGATACAACAGGGGAGGAGGTTCGGAACCCTTGGAGATTAGATGATTGGTGACAGAGATACCTAACGGACGGCCCCTGTAAAGTATATTTACCTTAGTGTATTATATACCAGAAAACACTGACCGAAGAAAGTGAATCATTACAAATAGGTACAACGTCGTACATAGTCATTAAGGACGAAAAGAAAGACAAAAAAAAACTGACGTAGTGTTCCGTTTAGAATCAAGAGATTGGTTCCTAGGTCGGGACCAAGGGGGACGTCACCGTCACACATCGGGACTGGTGACCTGGCGGTCCCTTCAGGGGGTCAAGTACAGAGAAAAAGTGATTTATCAAAAGTTCACCTACGAATACGGTGTAACTCAAATAGATACGAAACACCTACTTGTAAACCCACAGAAAGTGAAAGGCCGAGATTACTTACTACGACTTACGACGATACTTACGACATGTGTACACACATACCTACATACAAAAGTAAAGAGAATCCATCTATGGATCCTCACCTTGACGACCCAGTATATCATTAATATATACATTATAAATCTCCTCGCAGTCTGACAAAAGGTCCATAGACACGGTAAAATGTAAGGATGGGCGTCACACACTCCCGACGTTTAAGAGTTGTAGGAACGGAACAATATAGACAGTAAAACAGAATAACTAAGGGATATGGGAAAAAAAAAAGAAAAAGCCGACGTGGTACTCCGAACAGCATAGATCGGGGTTGATCTCTGACTTGTACCCGGATGTTGACACTTTCACGACTCCCGGTGACCTAGTGGTCCCTTTAGGGACTAAAGGATATGAGAATTATCTTTTAAATATATCGGGAATGAGTCACGATTCGTGACAAGACGACGATGACTACGATTCAGCGAAGTCAGCATAGGCTGACTGAGACACACTGGGGTCTCTACCTCCGGGTGGTCCGAGGCGGCAGGGACCCTAAGAGGTCCGTTCTTGTGACCTCACCCAACGGTAAAGGAAGAGGTCACGTACTTTCACTTTTCACTTTCACTTCAGCGAGTCAGCACAGACTGAGAATCGGTGGGGTACCTGACGTCGGATGGTCCGAGGAGGTAGGTACCCTAAAAGGTCCGTTCTCATGACCTCACCCAACGGTAACGGAACAGGCTTCGTGACAAGATCCACAGTAAATTAGGAGGATCTTAGGGATACTTCAGTCATGATCATAGTAGGGGTAAAATGTCTACTCCTTTGACGCTGTATTTCTCTAGTCACGAACCCGACCAGGGGGTCGAGTGTCAGCAATCTCGACCCCAAGTTCAGGTTCACCGAAACGGGACCTCAGGCATGAGAAGTGGCAGTACAATGTGACGAAGAGTATGTGGGAGCATTACGTGAGTCACACAAAGAGAAACATGCACAAAAATGGTTCGCACACACATTACACCTGCATTTACCACAACATACTACATAGAGTACAACGGGAAGTGAAAAATTTGATTCGAGACACTCAAATTCTAAGTAGACACCAGACGAGATACCTAAGGTGGACGATGTCTGTCGGGCACCACAGGGACAGGGGAGGGGAGACTCGTCCCGAGGGTCCGGAGAAGGAGAAAACAGGGAGGGACTCGTGTCGGACTCGAGACCTTTACGACGGTAGGATCGAGAAGGGTCTTACACGCGATCATGAAGTGTGGGACTCGGAGACGAAAAACTCCGGTTACCTGATAAGGTCTAGTAACTCGAGGTAAAGAAACAAAATATCTACTCCTGTCACTCGAATTCCTTTTACCAAACGAATTCCGACATATCAGTAGCGGGGGGTGAGGAGCAGAGACAGGTCGGAAGAATGGAGGGGATGAAGAGAAGGAAGGAGGAGAAGGTGGGAGTCGGGTTTCTGGACAGGGGGAGAAGAGGGACGACGGGGGTACCGACCCCTCAATCTTGTCTATGGGGGACAACCGACCCCTCAAGTCAAGTCAACGAATCAGCACAGACTGAGAAACGTTGGGGTACCTGACGTCGTGTTCTCCGAAGGGAGAGTTAGTGGTTGAAGGCCTCGAACGAGTTTGAGTACAAGTAACTCAGCCACTACGGTAGGTTGGTAGAGTGGGAGACAGTAGGGGAAGAGGAGGACGGAAATTAGAAAGGGTCGAAGTCCCAGAAAAGGTTACTCAGTCAAGAAGCTTAGTCCACCGGTTTCATGACCTCAAAGTCGAAGTCGTAGTTAGGAAGGTTACATATAAGTTCTGACTAAAGGAAATCCTAACTGACTAACCTAGAGGAACGTCTGGTTTCCTGAGACTTCTCAGAAGAGGTCGTGGTGTCAAGTTTTCGTTTTTAACAAGCCACGAGTCAAAAAAATATCAGGTTGAGAGTGTAGGTATGTACTGATGACCTTTTTGGTATCGAATCTCAATCTATTGGGGACAAGGGTACACCCGAGACCGACGTCAGACGTGTCGGAGGGGTAACCCCCTGTACACTAAACGATAGTTTAGTACAAGGATAACATCGTTGTGTTTAGACCCTGAGGAAAGACAGACAAGGGCTCGGACAGGGTCGGGACGAAACCTGGAGGGTCACCCTCCGTACGACAACGTTCTGGACAAGGACGGGAACCTAGACTGGAAGGACCAGAGTGACAGAACGGGGACGGGGGATGGTGAAGGAAAGAGAAGGCAAGTAAGTAGTTGATAAACAAGAGCTAGAGGACATAGAGGATGTACGGTTCTTTGTACGGTAATTGGGTCTCTACTAAGTCGGTACTTCCTCTAAACAAAGGACAGGAGTTCCTTTAACATTAGACTTACCCCTTCATTCTACATCTGCACACTCTTCGGTCCCTACGACGTTCTTAAGTATTACATCACGCCGTGGCTCTCCCCTCTCCGGTGTTCCGGTCACTCCAGCCCCCCGGACCCCCTTCGTCGGACCCACTCTCCATCGACTGGACCCGGACTCGGGGTAGAGTACGAACGACGAACACAGTCGAACCCGTCGATGAACTGGAGAGGCTCGGGTGCGAAGGAGAGAACACTTCACCCCTACTACGGATCACTCTCCCGGACCCACTCCGAGGTCGTGGTCCAGGTGTGTATCATCCACTAGTCCTTTGTTTCCCGAGACTTTCACGAGGGGGACTGGGGACGTGGAAGGGAAGACTGGGGAGAGAGAGAGAAGACTTATCCTTAATGAGAGTGAAGGTGGTGGGCTACATGCCTTTGACGATGTGAAAGTTGCTGTTCTTGTCGAGGTTGGAGACCTACAGGAGGTACGGGCCCCAGTTGTTGCCACGCGACAGGGCTTGGGTCGGGGTCGGGGTCGGGGTCGGGGAGACGACGGGACACACGGGTGTAGATGGACGGAACTCGAGGACAGGATCTTTACGAGGTCCGGAGAGACGTCATGCGGGTAGACATAGGACCTTTTAGGAGAAACGAAAAAGAGGGGAGACCCATGGTACATAAGGTAGGGTCCACACTATCCTTAGGACAGGACCGAGACCGACCGGGATGTGGGGTTTAGGTCGAGAACGTACACGCACGAACCAGTGATTCAGTACAGACTGAGAAACGCTGTAGTACCCGACATCGGGCAGTCTGAGGAGACAGGTACCTTAAGGATCCGGTCTGACGACCTCACCCAACGGTAAAGGAAGAGGTCCCCTAGAAGGACTGGGTCTCTAGCTTGCGTACAGAGGACGTAACCGTCCACCGAAGAAATGGTGACTTGGTGGTCCCTTCCGGGGGCCTAAGTCGAGTCCCCAACGGTTTAGGTAAACCTCCAGAAGGACTTGAACGACGGGACCCTCGAATCTCTGATCCGTCCCACCCTACTACCCAAAGGTGTGGGACTACGAAGAGAGTTGGTTACACGGGACGGGGACCGAGACAAGGGGGGCAAGGAGGGTCCGGACAGGGACTGTGACGCGTGTCTCGTTTTACTGAAGTAGGGTGACGACAGGTGCCACTGGCCCCGGGCCCACTACCACGTACTTGCCCTACTCGGGCGGAAATACCTACTACGACCGAAATTAGACGCCGGACCGCACCTCTGGAGGTAGTCGTACTCATTCCGTTCCTGCGACTGACCCTCTGGACCCCTCCTGGGGTCTACTCCCCGTCTCTCTCCCGAACCTCCCACTGTCGATCTCCCGGTCTTCTTCAACACTACCCACTCGAAGCTCGTACATCGTCAGAAGTCCTCGTCTTTAGACCCCGCTCCCCGGCCGGTCCAACTCACACGCAATCCTTCATCGAAAGACTCCTCATGTGCACCCTACTCTTATGGTCCTTCCCCAAGCCTTGTACGACTCCCAAGGTCCCCTACGAGGTCCGGGTCGCAGGACCCTTCATCGGGACCCCCGTACAACACTTTACTGGTCCGTGCACCCTCTCTACCACCTCCTGTATGTCGGTCCCTGACTCCCTTCTGACGCCAATCCTTCTCCGGACCTGGTGAACGAGATTGGAGACTGGCGAACCACTGAGACCTAAGAATCCTTCGGGACCTGTCTGAACCCCCACTGATACCGCTGACGTGGTTCTTACCGTCGCTCCAGGGCCACCTCTTGGAAATGTTATGGTTCATGTGTGTCGTCCACTCCGGGTCGGACAAAGGTACCGTTGGCAGAGGGTCGGTATCGGTCGTCCACACGCATTACCCGCTACCCTCGTCACCTCACTCTCCACCTCCGTGTGACCCCCCCGACTAAACAGGAGGGGAGGGAACGGTAGACCCCGACACCCCCCCACCCGTCCGGACTGGGGCAGGGGCAAACACGAGGGGAGGAGGTCCACACGTAGGTAAGCACGAAGGTCCTCTCGTACTAGTTCCTCACACCGACACGGATGTAGAAGATGGGTGCCGGGCTTCCACATCTCAAGACACTGATGTTCTTCGTATTAAGAACCCCACTCTGACGCCCTCCGGCCGCGGGCGAGGGTGGACTCGGGTCCTGATAGGGTCCTCGGGACGTGAGAGTCGTGGGGGTGACACCGAAGGTCGAGGGTGCAGGAGGTCGGTCAAGAGGGTGGCTGAGGACAAAGGGCCACCTACGGCGGGACAGGTAAAAGGAGAGTGAGACAGACAGAAGGGACAAGGAGGGAGTGGCAAAAAGAGAGAGAGAACTGAAGACACACAAATATTAGCCTACAGGGGTAAATTTTTATTGAATACCCTGAAGGGACCACCAGGTCACCAATTCTTAGGTGGAACGTTTCTTCCCCTGCGTCCAAACTAGGGACCAGTCCCTCGATACTAGGGTGTACGACGTCTCCCTGACGTGGGCACTTGACATTGATCTCTTAGGTACTCGGCTTTCTTTTTTAATTCTGGACTGGGTCGGTTTATTAATTTATTCGTTTATTTATAAAAAATTTTTTATTTTTATTGAACGTCGTTTTCCTTTCTTCTCGTACACTCCTTCTAGAGGGACCCAAGGAACGAGACGTCCATCGTAGGACGAGTGAGGGATCCCATGGTCGTCCCGACAACGACCCGCGACCACTCTGTCACGACCCACGTCCTTCTTTGCTGATCTTTAACACACTTAGACGGAGTAAGGGATTGCGGAAGGTCAAATACATACAAAATAGTACCTGCATTATATATCGTCAAGTTATCCTCGTCCACATAGTAAATCTTTACTGAACACCTTCTTAATTTTGTAATTTTGATCTCCTCTCGTGTCAGTTTTCTTAGACCTTCTGTGATCTGAGGGGAGGACCGGGACCAGATCCTCGTCTAGTTAGAGAAAAGGAAAAGAAATGTCGACTCAATAAGTCGTCCCTTCGACTCTCTCTTTCTTTCAGGGGTCGTTCTCTTGTGTCTTGTATCTCCCGTCTGTATCTTATGTGTCGCGCCCGCAGGAACCAGGTGTGGGGGAATAGACCGGATCGGCTGGGGAGGCTCCCGAGTCCCGTCCCTGTGTCACCTGAGGTCCCACCTCTCGTCGGAGGCAGACACGTAGAGAGGCGGACGAAAGAGAGGACCACGATAAGAGAGTAGGAGGGGGCTGGGTACGGGACATCAGAGTCGGAGACTAAAGACCGAAAGACCGGAACCTCTTAGTGTCGCGTAGGCTCGACCTCCCTTCGAGTCTCCGACAGAACGGACTACCCGGGGAAAGAGTCTACTCATTCGACTCCGGGTCTCCCTCCTGTCCTACAGGGTCCTGTACGCCTCGTCCGTGAGACGGGTGACAAGGGGCCCGGGGTTGTGCGACTAACGATCCACCAACACTCAAACTTTTTCTAGGAACTCTCTTTTTACTGGAACGACAAACGATCCTCGACACTCCTACTCCCTCTCTTTGGGCCGATTTCTATGTTAGACGACTCGAAGGATTCCTGGCGAACGAGGGGTCGGATTAACGAAGGGTCAGAAAGATTAATTTCTAATTAAGACACTAATTAATATATTTGGGACCATAAGTCTCCCTAAACCCAGTCTTTACTTCTTCCTGGACCCACTGACTTTCATAGTGTTTATTGTTTTTTTGGAATGGATCTTGGACCCTTCTCCCCACTTCCCCCTTCGACACCAGGGTAACTTTCACTTTCACTTTGAGCGAGTAAGTGCAGGATGAGAAACACTGGGGTACCTGACATATCAGGTACCTTGAGAGGTACGGTCTTATGGCCTCACCCATCGGATCGACAAGGGAAGAGGTCCCCTAGAAGGGTTGGGTCCCTAGCTTGGGTCCAGGGGACATAACGTCCGTCTAAGAAATGGTCGACTCGATGTTTTCTTCGGGTTCTTATGACCTCACCCATCGGATAGGGAAGAGGTCGCCTAGAAGGGCTTGGTCCTTAGTTTGACGCCAGAGGACGTAACGTCCACCTAAGAAGTGGTTGACTGGATAGTCCTTTCGGGAATTTTCACTTTCGGAGGGTCAACACAGACTGAGAAACGCTGGGGTACCTGATATGTCAGATACCTTAAGAGGTCCGGTCTTACGGCCTCACCCATCGAGAAAGGGTGAGGTCCCGTAGAAGGGTTGGGTCCCTAGTTTGGGTCCAGAGGGCGTAACGTCCGCCTAAGGAATGGTCGACACGCTGTTCCCTTCGGGTACCAGGGTGATAAGAAAAAACCATTGTCCACACGACTCTATTAAGTAAAGGACCCATTGAGTGAGTAACTGTCACCTGTCACGTTACAATCATAACACACACGGATCAGTGAGTCAACACAGGCTGAGAGACACTAGGGTACTGGACATCGGGAAGTCCAAGGAGACAGGTACCTCTAAGAGGTCCGTCATGTCAAAATCCAAAAAACGTGTCAGCACCTTGACACACTGTTAACAACGTTAGTCAAATCTTGGAAGAGTGGTGAGGTTTTTTTTTTTTTTTAAACATGGATATCACCAGAGGTTCGAACGGTAAGGGACATAGGTGTCCGGGAGGAGGAGGGGGTGGGGGGTGGGGACGGGGAGTCTTGGTGAGTCGATGAAAGACAGATGATATCTAAACGGAGAGGACCTGTAAAGTATCTCGTGTTATACACTAGGAAACACTAACCGAAGAACATGAATCGCAATTATAAAAGTTCCAAATAGGTGGACCATAGTCCACAAGTAGATGGACCATAGTCCCGAAGGGACCACCGAGTCGACCATTTCTTAGACGGACGTTACACCCTCTGGACCCAACCCTTCTACGGGACCTCTTCCCTTTCCGATGGGTAAGGTCATAAGACCGGACCCTTTAAGGTACCTGACATCAGGTACCCCAACGTTTCTCAACTGACTCACTGAAAGTGAAAGTGAAAGGTGGACCATCGTATATAGTCATGAAGTAAGGAAAAATACCGACTTATTATAAGTAACATACCTATCTGGCGTAGAACAAATAGCTAAATAGTTAATTACCTGGAAACCCAACAAAGGGGAAAAATCGACAACCCTTGTTACCACGACACTTGTAAACACATGTTCAAAAACACACCAGTCACAAGAGTCAAGAGACCCCACACCTTAACGACCCGGTAAATCATCCAAATCCCAAAGGGGTTACCCAGTCACGTATTTCTTAAACACCCGTTACGTCCTCTGCTTCCCCTGTGCCCAAACTAGGGACCCAACCCCTCTAGAGGACCTCTTCCCGTACTGTTGGGTAAGGTCATAAGAACGGACCCTTTAGGTTACCTGTCTCCTCGACCCATCCGATCTTATTCTGGGTCGCCTCGTTGACCCGTGTGTACACACATCATATCATAAAATACAAATTAGAAAACTCCTTGACGGTCTGATAAAAGGTGTTGTCTCCGTGGTTAAATATAAGGGTCGTCACTACTCAAGGTTAAAGAAGTACAGGAGTAGCTGTGAACAGTAACAGGAAAAAGTGATATCTGTAGAACCACCACCACCAAATCAGAGATTCAGCACAGGTTGAGAAGTACTAGGGTACCTGATATCGGGTGGTCCGAGGAGATAGGCACCCTAAAGGGTCCGTTCTTGTGACGTCACCCAACGGTAAAGTAGAGGTTATCGGTAGAATCGCCCACACTTCACCATCGAGTAACACCAAATTAAAGTAATAAGAATATGTTTCTGACAAGGGTGAAAAGAAAAAGTGAAAAGTTGCAAACGGACATAGGCCTTAAACGGACGTTACACTCTCTGGGTACAAGTTAGGGACCCAACCCTTCTAGGGGACCTCTTCCTTACCGTTGGACAAGGTCATAAGAACGAACCTCTCAGGGTACCTGTCCCTTCGTACCCACCGATATCAGGTACCTCCACCGTTTCTCAACCTGGGTACTGACTCGCTGATTGTGAAAGTGAAATTGTTTCCACATTAGACAACCAAAATAAAAAGCGACCTGAACCGAAATAATTCGGTAAAGAATTTGTACGAGACCACGACAGTGAGTCCTCGGGAAGGACAAAACGAGGTATTATGAGAACACGTGACCCACGGTCCCCAGAACCCTCTGGACCTCCCACACCCACCTCTTCCACCTCCCCCGGATCCTTTTACTCGTGGAGAGACGTGGGCGTCCGATGACGATGATATTCGAGGTCCTACGGAAGAGGAGTCTGGCGGACCCGACAAAGTGGTTCACGGCCTTCGGTACGTCCACTCGTAGGGGAGGACCTCGGGTCCAACCAGCAGACCCATGGTGTCTCCTAGGAACCAGGTCGAAACTTACCCTCTCGGGGTGGGGATGGGGGAGTGACTCGTGGAAGAGGTAGGGGTCACACTGGTAGATGTTCGAGAGACGGTCAATGAGTGTCACCGGGAGGCACTGTAGGGTCCATCACATACACACACATCGTGACGTCAGAAGGGACCCGTATACACATACGCACACAAACTGGGGTAGGGGTCGAGACATTCGGACTTCTCATGCCCCCACTGGGGTGACTGTGGAGTGGGGGAGGGTCCTGACCCAGAAGGTCTACGACAGGGCTGTCTTGTTGATGTGGTAGTTCTTGTTTTCCAGTCAGGATAGGACCAGGACCCGAAGGGACGGACGACTACGTCCTCTGAGCCCAAACTAGGGACCCCACCCTCCTAGGGGACCTCTTCCTTTACCGTTGGAGAGGTCCCGAGAACGGACCTCTTAAGGTACCTTTCTCCTCGGGTCGCCCGAGGTCAGGTACCCCAAGGTTTTCTCAGCCTGTGCCGACTCACTGATTTGTCATTGTTATTAAAGAAAGGGACCCAGGGTCGGGACCCTTTCCTTAGACACCCTCCCTTTCGTCTGGGTCCTTCTCCCTACCCATGTCGACTAACCTCCTCTCACCAAAACTCGTCGTCTCTTTAATTGGGACCCGGCAGAGAAGGGTGGGAGAGGGGGTGAGGTTTCCCTACCTCAACGGTTTGAGTTGTAGAAGAAGTTCCTCGACTTGATGTTTAGATTAAGACTCAGAGGGAGTCAGTGCCACGCAGGACGGGGTGGCTCGGACCCTAAGAGACGCCCGCCCCCCAGAATCAGTCCCCCGACAGGCACTTGTGTCCCCTAATGGAGACACCCCGGACTCCCAAACCCGGAGTTTCCACCCCCTGGTTCCTTCCCCTCTCCCACTCGTAATCTTCCCACCTTCCTCCCGACCCACTACCCCTCTTTGGAGAGCTCTGTCCGGACCCACAGTCGGTAGGGGTGCCACCGGAGTAAGAACCAAAAGGGACCTTCTTTAGTCGGTCGTCAGGACACGAGGGTCTCCTCCCCTCGTCTCCGGTCCCCGGGACCCCAGTCCGCTCCGGTTCACCTCACCTCCTACCCGAGGGACGGTTCATGAGTCGCACGCAGAGAGGGAGTGTCTACCAGTGGGAGGACAGGTTGGACCCGTCGGTCACCTCGGACACCAAGCCGAGGAGGCACGACAGGCACCACCTCTACCGACTCAAGTAGAAACTGGAGGACCAATAGTGGAAGGAGTACGACGAGGCCTCCAAGGCTTCGGCTATGACCAGGGGTCCGGTTCCCCCGTCCCCGTGGGTCCTCCACCGGAGGCGAGGTCGGTGGAGGGAGGGGAGGTCAAGGACGGGGATGGTCCGAAGAAGGAGAAGTAGGGGCGGCCTGGGACGGTAGAGGGACCGGAACAGTCGGGGAGGTGGACGGATGAGGTGGGACCCAGGGGTGGGTCGAGGCAGTCCGAACCGTCTCCGGTCGCGGAGACGGGTGCGAGGTCCCCTCGGGACTCTCCCTTCCTGCCACAGGGGAGGGGTTCCGTCCGTGAAGGAAACCACCCTCCCTGGGTCGGAACCGTCCTAAGTTCTTACAAACCACCGAAGGAGAGTCTCGACGGGTCGACGGGGACCACACACGCACCCACCGCCCCCCTACTTCGTCCTACCTATCCCCCGACGCCTTTAACGGACCTCTGGGGGACGGTCGTAGTGGGGCCAAGGGGGCGACCAGAACGGAGCTCTTGTGAAACGAGAGGGGGTGGGGGTCACGTCCGTTCAGGAGAATAGGGAACCTAGTCGGTTCGGTTTGAACCTAGAGACTGTTTGTTGAAAGGATCCTTTGTTGACTGCTGGTCTTGTTTTGTATCTGTTCCCGTGTGTTTCCGCACACACCAAAGGAAGGATTTCTACCGACCTAAGCCGGGGTCTTACCGGGAGGTGTGGCGGAAGGTCACTGTGTCCGTAAACGAGAAGAAGAACTTGACCCCACCCCTTGGGGTGGGGTTTTCGGGGGAGTCAATCAACGATCCGTTAAGACAAACGGACTGAGGGTCCCGTCCTTGACCCCGTCGGGTCACATCACTTCTGGACCTAAGGGTCAGTCGGAGTGATGGGGTAGGGGGGTGCCTCGGAGCGGGTCGTGGAGACGGGACACAGGAACAGAAAGCATTGAGACGTATAAACGAGTTCGATAGAGGAAGTGGACCTTCGGAGGGGGTAGACGACCTCTTGAGGATTCGTAGGGACTCTTGGGACGAGCCTATGGCAATGAAGACACTTCCGAAGAAGGGGTTGGACAGATGGGGTCTAGAATGGTGAAGGGAGAGGGCACCTGAGGGTAGTGTGTGGTAGTGTAGGCACCTTCACGACTGCGACGTAAATTAAAAGGAGAAGTAAACACAGACACAAGGGTCGTACTGACTCGAGTGACACCAATCCCTAACTCAGAACAAGTAAGGACATAGGAGTGTCAGATCGGGTCACAGGGTGAACCTCGTTCATCCGTCCATGAATTATTTATAATAACGTATTTCTTACGGACCTCCCTGAAGGCACCCAGCCCCTTGATTGTAGGGGGACGGTATCCCGCACCGGATTTTCTTTTACAGACCTCTCGACGTACCGTGGTACTCCCCCGGTCCCTCACCCACGTTCAGGGTGTCAAGACCCAACCCCTCACCCCGTGTCCTGTCAGAGGGTAAAGGGACCGACGTGCTACCCTTGCTGGTAGGAAGTCCCCGGAACCTTCTCTGTTTGGCAGAACGATCAAGAAGTGCCCGTAACGACTCGTAGACGAGACACGGGTCGTGGTGCAAGTCCACCCTCCACTTCTGTCCACGGGAGGCGGTCCTCAGGACGACACGTTACGAACCCCAATCACAGGGACAGGTGTCGGACCTGGGGAAAGGAAGAGCTGAAACCAGTGGTGGTAGACATTAGGAGGAGAGGACGACTCATGGTGAGTGGTGGGTCGACGTCGTAGGAGTGGACGGACGGAGAGGTAGTCGACAGGTCACGACCACCTTCTCCTACTCTGAGTCGGGTCGAAGGACTCCTCGGAGCTTCGGACACATAAGAGTAAGCGTGTAGTCGTGTCTCTCTCGTCGTCGCCCGTAGAGGGGTCGAAAATAAAATTGTCTCCTCTGCGACTCCCTACAGTCTCACCTTGGGGCCAAAGGTCTGGGGGTTGAGGAGGAGGGTGTGGTCGTAGTCGGGACCCTCGGTCCGCAGTGGGAAGGAGTGGGAGGAATCCCGGCTTAGGACTACGGAACTAGACCGAGAGGATTGGTTGGGGTAGGGGTTGGGAACACTAGACGAACTGGACTCCTCGGCGTTCTTAGAACCCTTTCTCCCCCTCTACCGTTTCCCTCCCCCTCCATTTCCAACGCTCCTCCTTTACTACGCTACTGAGACCTGAAGGGAAAGGATCTAAGTGTCACTACTCCCCTTTCACAGTGTCGTCAAAGGAGACTTGGGAGTCCAAGTCGGACGAAGACACGAGAAACTGGGGTCGGACGGGGCCGAGGGAGAGGGGACTGAGTCACCCGCCCCGGACAGTCTGTTTCGACCTCGATAATTCCTACTGTCTTCCGTCGGGGATGAGGGGTAGGAAGGGGACGGTGGGGACCAGGAGGCCTCAAAGAGGACGGTTTTTCGTCCAGGTGGATTCCCAGAAAGTAGGAGGGAAGGTAGCCACACAATGGGGACGTGTGATTGAAAACCCAAACCCCCAAAAAAAAATGGAAATTTTTATCAAATAAAGGAAGAAGTGGTTGTAGGAGGGGGAGGTGTACGTGTAGGACTGGTAATAAGTTTTACAGTGTTTAAGTTATTTTTGACTACAAGTACATAAATAGACTGCACCAAGTTCTATTTCAATTAAAGTTTTCGTTTGTCTACGGTTAATACCCCCGAAGGGTCCACCGCGATCACCATTTCTTGGGTGGACGGTTACGTCCTCTGTGCTCTCTGAGTCCAAACTAGGGACCCAACCCTTCTAGAGGTCCTCCTCCTTTACCGTTGGGTGAGGTAATAAGAACGGAACCTCTTAGGGTACCTGTCTCTTCGAACCACCCGATGTCAGGTATCCCAGTTTTTCTCAGACTGTGCTGACTTCGCTAAAATGTACGTTTACACCCTCCCTTGATCCCGTCCATGGTCATTGTACCCCGTACGTAAAAAGAACTCACAAATAAAAAATAAAAAACCGACGTGACAAGTTGTACACCCTAGAACCAAGGAGTTGGTCCCTAGTTTGGGGTACGGAGGACGTAACCCTCGTGTCTCAGAATTGGTGACCTGGTGGTCCCTTCAGAGAGATCACAAGTAACTTTACCCACCACTAGTTGTGTACACGTAGTATACTCGTCAATAGGTCTTACTCGTGTACGTCCTCTCCCCACGACAGACAAAGGAGGAAAGATCTAGAGTCCAACTAGTCTGTCCATCTCCTCTGTCTCAAGTGCGACAGAGTAGAAGGAATACCTCGAATAGTCCACTTCACTGAACAGGTTCAAGTACTAATTATGTCTTGGTCCAGAGGGACACTGTGTACCCCAACCTTACTGACCCGACCCCGACCCTGGGTGCAGTGGGGCTGACTCTCAGGTCACAGGAAAGCTACTGAGACACGAGGACGCCCCACACACCGTGCAATACCTCTCTCCCCCGAGACAAAAGACTTCGAGGAAAGGGAAGTAGGAAACGAGGTGTTCGGGATTATCGGTTAGAATCAAAAGGGGGAGAAGAAAAAAAATTTTTTATAAATAAATAAGTCAAAACCAACGCACCCCAGAATCAACACCGTGTGTCCGAGAGATCGACTCCACACCTCCGAGTCATTGACCTCATGTTCCCGAATCAACAGGGCACCGGATACTCTAGAATCAAGGGGCTGGTCCCTAGTTTGGGTGACCTTCCGTCTAAGAGTTAGTGACCTGGGGTCCCTTCAGGGGCCGGAGAAGACAAAGAGACACAGAGGGAATGGTACTAAGGAAGAAGGGCCCTCCCGACTACGAACCCGACAGAGGAGACGGTGTTCTGATTAATCGACAAGTATAAGAATCTAGGTGGGTGGAGAGTGGTGGAAAAAATTTGTCTTAAAATAACTTGTCAACTTATGGTACAAAGAGTTCCGAAATTCGAACGACGCATTTATCCGTAAGTAGGATTTGTTACTTTCTTTAAGAGGAAAACACGGCCCGATACACGTTCCCGTAACCGTCAACCTTGTCTGGGAATTTTCAAAGAACCTTGTAACTTTTATCCTGGGACCGTGGACTTTGATTGTGTCGTAACATTTAGTTGACACAAAGTTATTTTTAAATTTTCTTCTTTTCTTTTTTTTTTTTGGGTCTTGTAACTTCAACAATCACAATTATGTTTTATAATTGTACTAATAGTGACCCCTTAAGGGTTCGACAGGTCACCAATTCTGAGACACGAAAGTTTCGTTCTCACACCCAAGTTGGGGACCAGTCCCTTGATCCTAGGATGTACTACTTTCGGTATCGGTTTATTTATTTATTTTGGGCAACGTTGGTGACTGCCTAGGATTTCCTTTAGTTGGGACTTATAGGTAACCTTCTTGACTACGACTTCGACTTCGAGGTTATGAAACCTACGAACCTTTCTGACTCTCGTCCTCTCTTCCCCCACTGTCTCTTACTCTGCCAACCTACCGTAGTGGTTGAGTTACCTGTACTCAAACGAGTTTGAGGTCCTCTACCACTTCCTGTTCCTTCGGACCGTACGACGTCAAGTACCCCAGTGTCTCATTCTGTACTGAATCGTTGCCTTGTTGCCGTTGTTGGTGACTGACTTACGAAGCTTATACAGTTTGGGAACGATTTGTGAAACGCAGTAAATAGCAGGTACGCACGCCACACTCCCCATGGTCGTTCGAAGGGTAAAAATTGTGCTCCACAGAGAATCACGGAAGTGTGACCTTCGACCCGATAACCTGAGAACGTGACATAAAGTTACTGAGCCGAAGAAATTCTCGAGACGAAACCCAGGTGAGTACGCCGTGAACCTCGGAGGGGCCCACTACCATCTCCACTAGGAGTAGGAGACACCCAGGTCGAAATTAGGAGATCATAGAGTCTTCGACCTCCTACCCCATCTCACTTCAGTCGGTCTTCATCCCCGTAGCTCCGAGGTAAGTGTCGACCCTAGTGTCTCCCCTCCGGTCCTTCCCGGTCTCTCCCACCTAAGGTCCCAACTCCCAATCGACCACCTAGTTCTCTAGTTACCCACTCCTCGAGGCTACGGTTCAGTGTTTTGGGATCCGCGAGGAGTGAGGACAGACGAGAGGGACATAAAGATCGTCAGAGTCGTCGACCTCTTAAGCCCCGGACCTGACCCAGAACCCCTACGAGGCGCGTAGGTCTCTGGTAAACCCACTTACGACATGAGGCAACACCCTAAGTAGACCCTCTGCAGGGCGTGCCTACCCGTACCGTATTTTGTAGGATTCTCAGTTCCCACCTCAGACTGACCGAGTTTTCCTGACTATCCCTTCACCGGTAATAGACAACGTTGTTTTGTCCCGGAAACCAGGCTTCAGTCTTCAGACGCCCGACCCGACCGGGTCGTCCCGTGTACTGGCCGTGCAGAGACCCGGAGTTTCGTACCTTTGTATGTGTAACGGTATACATTTTCTCTGGCGGTCACCCTTAAACGACATACTGAGTCCCTTGAGTTTGGTCCCGAGTCATTGTTGGATTTCCCCACCCTCCACCCTCCCTTCAAGTTCTCCCTCCCTGTATACGTATAAATACCGACTACGTATAACTGCATGCCGTCTTTGGTTGTGTTATAACAGGAAGTCAATTTTTAGTTAAATTCTTTGTTGTTGTTCCCCCCTGACAGCATCTAATAGAAACTCCCGTCAAACCTAGTTACACAGTCTTATAAACCCTTTTCCCGTGACCCTTGCAAGATCGTTATGGACTACCTCACTCGACATTAAGGTAATCCGGAGTACTGCAGTGGAAGGGGTACCTTCGACCCGGTCCGTGACACCGAGAGTAAAGTACTGGCTCCAGAAGACCCTCCAAGTCGGTCTTAGTCGTCAACCCCCAGGACGGGCCGTGTCTACCTTACTCTGGACCACCCCACCCCCCACCCCTCACCCCGTCCAGTCCTAGGGGTCAGTCCCAATTCGAAATGAGACTCCAAACCTAACGTCCACATGTAAGGGTTCTTTCACTCTGTAATCCTACAGTAACCTCTTGGGACCCTTTTCCCCTTCTCGGGACTCCTGCCCTAGTTCAGACCGTAGTGAATGGACTGACGCTGTCGCACTCTCTCCCAGAGAAGTAATGCGTCTGACCTTGTGTCTTCTGGTGGGTCGATTTTTTCGTCTCTCAAGACTCGACCTTGGGTCGCTTAGACTGAGGTTTCGGGACAGAAAGAGGAAGACAAGTGAACCCTGTCCGGGCCTCAACACCCTCTCCTCCACCTCCCGGCCCTCCCCGCGTGGACCCATAAACCCCCCCACCCCACACCAATCCGGGACCGTGCACCGGCGACCTAGGGTCTCGGGACGGAGACAGACTGATGTTTCCCAATTCCCTGGAACCGGGGGGGAAGGAGGGCGGAGGAGGGCGGAGGTGGGGTCCGAGAAGGACAGGACTTCAACGCTATGGGGTAGACGGAGAGAGGGAAGGGGAGGGTGGAGGAGAGTCGAGTTCAAAAGAGCCTCAAGAGGGCCGAGTCCCGGTGTCCCGACCGGAAGGCCCAAACTCCAGGAGGCCTAACCCGACACAGGGGCGGGGTCAGAGTTGGGAGGTGAGGGGCTGGGCTCCGGGTCGGAGGTGACCCCTATGCGTTCCTGACACAGCGACGGTGACAGCGCCCGGCGGTGACGGGGTCGGGACTACCCCCTAACTCTCCGGTGTCGACCGGCCTGTACCCGGAGGGGTGGCACGGACCGGACGACGACGGTGACCACTCTGCCCCTCCCCGGGTCCCTCCTCGCCCGGCCGCCCGCTCCCCGCGGACCCCGACCTCTCCCGGAGTCCGGACGCGCCCGGACGGGAGTGTGTGACGGGGTAAGTGGGCGCAGGGTCTCGGCCCCCGCTCGAACTTTCCGGTCCTCCCTTTCACCTGGGTCCGGACCCGTCCGACCCTTACACCGCCGTCCACGGGTGTCCCATTCCTCTCCACCAAACAATCCTTTAGCTTTCCTTACTCTTTTTCTTCCACCCAGAAGAGTCTCAGGCCTACCAAGACGGGTCAGCGACACAACCCGGCGCCTCTCCGCTCCGATGGACCCGCGGCCCGACTCTTACCTTTCGTCCCCGACCTGCGGAGAGCACTTCACCCCTTTGACTCAGGTCCTCTCCGGGACCCGACCCCCGCCACCCGAACCCTACGATACAACCCCCGCAAACCCTTCCCTCACCCATTGGTGTATCCCCGACCTCTAGGGCGCCGGAGAGGTCCGGGTCCGGAGGACCTGGGGACCCCCCGTGGGAAGTGGGAACCAGACACCGGAGACCGGAATCCTGACTGGGGGCGAGGCTCCGGCGTCTCGGGTCCCCGGACAGGAGACCGGGGGAGGGGGCTGGGGTTGTTGTCTAGTGAACGAAAGAAGAAGGTGTCGAGTCAAACCCCTTCAACCATCTGTGAACAAAAGCAGTGACCTTTTACAGGGGAAGAGAACGGAATCGGAAGAAAGTCACATAGGAACTGGGGGGTGGGGGGGAAGTCACCAGACCCCCGTCTCTGGGTCGGGGAGCGGAGACGGATCAAGCCCCTGACGCAACCGGTGAAAGAGGACCAAGTGGGAAGGAGACGGGTCACCGGTGAGGGGTGGAACTGAGGGGGTTGGAGAAGAGGGGGCTGGGAGGAAGGCGGTCGCAGAGGACGACACGCGGGATTAGTAGGGAAGAAAAGACAGATCAGAGGGGTGTTCAGGTCTGAAGACCCTCGGAGGAGAAACTTTGAAAGAGAGACCAAGGAGGAAGAGACGAGACCAGGTGGAAAGAGCTGTGGTCAAGGAGTGCTTCGTGGGGAGGAGGGAGGACTAGAGGAAGCAGGTAAGAACGTGTGGGGGTTTGGGCGGAAAGGGAAGAGAGGTCCGACAGGAGTGTCCGAGGGGGGTAAAGGGCGACGTCGGAGGGACTGTGGAGAAGAGAGGACCCCGTTTGGTGGGCTAGGTCAGGACAGAGGGAGTCCATGAGCGACAGACCTGAACTTACCCAATGCATTGGGCGGTGCAGAACGAAGAAATAGAGATTCTACCTGTCTTATCAGTGGTGGAGTACTACAGCAACAAAACCAAACAAAACATAAACTAAACTAAAAATAATAACCCCATATTAACGAAATGTCAAACAGAATCAAAGACGACGTATCATAGCAAAGTTTCTACCGTATCTACCTATGTACAGTCCATAAAGTAAGGAAACACGGACGAACCACGACCTATGACAAACTCCACGACCATCACTTGTATCAGAAACAGAAGTACCCTAAAGACTAGAGCACCTCCTCGTCCCATACCGTTTGCCTTTCGTGAGTCATAATTACTCTCGAAAAGATAACAATCATCATTATCACACACACACGCACACGCGCGCACACAACGAATCAGTACAGGTCGAGAAACACTGGGGTACCTGACATCGGGCGGTCCGAAGAGACAGGTACCTTAAAGGGTCCGTCCTTATGACCTCACCCATCGGTAACGGAAGAGGTCCCCTAGAAACACTAGGTCCCTACCTTGGGCCCAGAGGACGTAACGTACGTCTAAGAAATGACAGACTCGGTGGTCCCTTCGGTCATCACCACCAATAACGAGTCACCGAAGACGTAAACCTTTTGTCTCTATGTCCCCCGGACCTTTCTATTTCTTTCCACAGTCCACGGACCCCAACGTCGACTAGGCCGGGTCCAACCCCACACTGTCGATTCCCTTGTTCGAATCGAACCTTGACCTCCCCTGTGTCCTCCACATGCCTCGACCCATTCCGAAGGGACCCGGTCAGTTACTCGTCACGTCCCTTGTTACACACACAATCCCCCCTCTCCCACCACCTCCGCCCCTCTTACGTCCTCGTGACACTGTCTTGTGTGTTCTAGAACGACGATGGTTTCTCGAATGTTAGAACATCGGTTCTGTCGAATGTCTTTTTTTACTAAGAGTGCTAGGACCCCTTTTGCGGGTGTTTTCGCACTACACCACGGGACCTTGTGGCTACCCTCCGTCTTGGTCCTTCCCCCCACTCACGACAGGACAGACGCCTAGTCACGGATCGAGGGAGGGGTCAGTGGGTAGAGACTGAATCGATTCTCAGAAAACACAGAAGTAGAGTAGAAGGGGCCGTAAGGATACCCTGGACGTGGAGTTTCTACGAGGAGGGGCCAAACAACTTACTTATTTCCTACCTTACTCCCTCCCTTGCGGAGGACCTTTAACCCAAAACCTCGACTCTAAACTTCAGTGTCTGTTCGTCCTCCGACTTTTTTCCCAACGACCAGACTCCCTCTCAAACCCGAAGGGACCATTGCGATCACCATTTCTTGGACGGACGGTCACGTTCTCTGCGTTCTCTGTGTCCGAGCAAGGGACCCAACCCTTCTAGAGGACCTCCTCCTCCTTTACCGTTGGGCGAGGTCGTAAGAACGGACCTTTTAGGGTACCTGTCTCCTCGGACCACCCGGTGTCAAGTACCCCAGCGTTTCTCAGTCTGTGCTGACTTCGCTGAATCGTGTGTGCCGAGCCTCCTTATCTTGTCACCCCAACACACAACCTCCGACCACCACCGTTCTTCGAGTCACAGAATTGACATCCCCATTCTAAGATAACTTCTTGTTTTTTTCACTCTCTCCGAGGGGACCACCAGGTCTCCGATTCTGAGAACTCGACAGTTACGACCCCGGGACCCAAACTAGGGACCAACCCCTTGATCTAGGGTGTACGGTGTTGATTCTGGGACGTGTCTGTTTATTTATTTTTATTTATCAATTTTTTTTTTTCTTTCTTTTTCACTCTTTCTCTTTTAACTTCCTTCATCCCCTTCCTTGCCTCTCTCTTAGAACTGACACTAGGGACCATCTCCTTAAGGTAAGCAAGTAAGTAAAGAAGTATTTATTAAGAGAGTCCAGGCGACACAGGTCCTTACACAGGTCTTATCATCGTCCATGGAGAAGTTCAAGAGTAAGTCCCTTCCTTCCTCACTGGATGCCTTTACTACAAGTCCCAGTCCGCTCTTTCTAAGGACGTGGACACCCACGTTCAACTTCGAACTTACGTCTGTTCGTTCCCACATCCGACCTGACCTCGTCCCTTATCAGTTCTTGTGTCACCGTTACTAGACTCTCACTCCGTTGGGTACCTCTCCTGACTCTCTACTGCCTCCTCCAGACCGTTCTACCTGATGTCTGGGCCTAACACCGTACCTCCCTACCCCTGGGACTCCTCTCTTCCCACCGGTTCTGTTCAACTACAACACTATAGACAGACCCAGTCCTCCAGTCACCCAAAGCAAACCCCCGTACATCTTCCAGACCCTTAAGCGGATCACTTCACGCATAGACTGTCCGATTTCGTCTCCAAGAGTCTGGGAATAGACGGAGCACAAGTCCGTCTTTACAAGTCTGAGAATAGACATTCGCGACGGAAGTGAGTGGTCCCTACGAGCTTTCCTCTCCTTCCGAACGGTCGTAGAGGACACTCTAACACGTTCACCCACACTCTCACACACCCTTCCTCCTTCCTCAAAAGGGGACCTCTATTTATATAAGGATGACGGGTCGTGACTGAGGGTAGAAGGGTGAAACCAATAGTGACCGAAAATGACCTCACCTTCTCTCTATCAGTACTTTAGTTAGTTAGTTTGGTGTAAATAAAACGGGGATGGCAAGACACACGCCCCCTAATCTGTCATAGAGACTGGTTTTGCGAAAGTCTAGAGAGTAGCGTATCAAATACCAGATGAACCCCTCTAATAATAGATCAGTGGGTTTCGACAATACAATACCATTCTCGGGTTTTATCTATATTATTTAAGTACAAAAATTTCGAGTGTCCCACCCCAAACGTACCTTATACGACCTTCCCCCCTTCGGAGTGACTACCCCCCGAAGTCCCCTCCCTCCGGTCCGGAGTCGTCTCGGAACCTCCTCTTCGACAGAATTCGAGGGGTTTCTAAAACTGTAGTTTACTTGTTTTGTGAAATTACTTGTTCACTTACCCCCTGTCCTCTCACTCCGCCGACCAGTCTCTGGTGTCCCAGAGACGACAGTCGAGAAGGTGGGGGAGCGACGTCGGGGTCGCGTCCTTCAGCGTGAATTTTCGGAGGGGTCCGCCTTCAACACCCCCTCAACCTCCCCACGACCCGGTGGAGGAGTTGACAGAGAGGTGTCCGTGGGGTCGAAGGACGGAAACGGGACGAGGTCCGGTGTCTGTGAGTCCAACTGACCCCAGACCCGCGAGTTTCGAGTGGGAGACAAAGATGACAAAATGACGTTCGGACGGTCACGTCCTCTGTATTCTTTACGTCCAAGCTGGGGACCCAGACCTGCTAGGAGACGTCCTCCCGTACCGTTGGGTGAGGTCATAAGAACGGACCTCTCAGGGTACCTGTCTGCTCGGACCGTCCGATGACAAGTATCCCAGAGTTTCTCAGCCTGTGCTGACTTCGTTGAATCGTGTTACGTGTCACGTTCTACGTCACCGATTTCTACGTGAGCCACGGTTCCCTACCACGGGTGATCACCCCCCTGGACTCCGGGACCGGGGATCCTAGGTTCACCCGACCGACCCCCTCGTCCACCCCTGATCCCCCCGGGGGGACCCCTTTACCACGACTAACAGAAGGTAGGGACGAATGAACGAGGAAGGGAGTACCTTGACCCGTAAGTCTCGAGACCTCGAAAAGGACACGACGGACACCCGAACGCCCTCCCCGACTCCTCGGAGTATTGACCAGAACAAAGGATTCCTAACAAATTCCTGGGGTCCCTCCAGGGGTTCGGGTTGGATCGACCGGTCTTGGTCGACTCGACACCCTTCCGTCACTTGAGTCGACCCTCCCGTCGGAACCAAGCGAGGGAAGACCTGTATCCCGTGAGGGAAGACCTCGATCCCGTCCAGTCCCCGGGAACAACAGCCCCCACCCCCCCCCCCTGACCGTCTCGACCCTCCTCCTCCCCAGACCCACTCCGACTCAGATTTCCTTCCTACGACTCCCCACCCTTCCTCGACTCACCGGGAGGCCCTCCCCCTCCCCGCCCATCACTGGACTCTCCCCCTTCGGACTCCAGTGGCCTCTGAAGGGAAACCCTACCTTACCCTATCCCTCGGTAAAGGGCTTTTTCACCCGGTTTTCCCTGACTCTGGGTACCGGACCGACAAACCTCCTCCTACCCTCCTTCCCCCCGAGACGCATCCCTATGTCGGACTGGGGGTCCTCCTCCCTTAGTCTACCCCAGGTCTAACGCACGCCCCAGGACCAGGGTAGTTGGAAAATCGACTGAGTACTGGGAATTCCTCGGCCCCTTGGCTGCCCAGGGGAGAGGGAGGGGACCTAAGGGAGGGAGGGAGACCGGACTCAGTGACCCGCCTCGACGACCCTTTTCTAAAGGGAAAGGGCCTAGACTCAATTGGGGGTTTCCCGACCCCTAACGCCGTCCTCCGTACACCGGACTCTTTCGGAGAAAGGGAGGAAGAACCCTTCGACAAAGGAGTAGTTGGGCTTCAGGGACCTTCCGACGTGAGGGGGTGGTTGGGACCGGGTCTGGACCTGGGGGCGGGGGTAAGAAACAGGACTACGAGAGAGACGTTAAACCGAGACGAAGGTCGGCGGACCTACATCAAGGTTCCAGGGCACTGGAATCTACGATACTCCGGAAGAAGCCCTTTCCTTGACGTGTATGTCCTAACCCTTCGGGAAGGGTATTTGTAGGGGTTTGAGAAGGACAACGGGACCTTCGGGGTCCGGACAACAGTCCCCGACACCGTGCCCCGACCCCACCGATCCCTTCCCACGACGGAGACCCATCCCCTCCACGGATGTCCCAACGTCGACCCAAAGACTCACATCGAAGGAGACCGACCCCGACCCCGACCCCGACCCCGACCCCGAAGATTGACGACGTCGCTGTGGGTCACCCCCTGACCCCCCACTGGACGGATGCCGAATGGACGAGACCCGACGGTTCGGGAGGACAGGGGCGACCCCAGAGACCCGAGACTAATCGGACAACGAGAGGTTCAAATTGTCCCGAAGGGACCACCGAGTCGGCATTTCTTAGGCGGACGGTCACGTCCTCTGTGTCCTCTACACCCAAGCTAGGGACCCAACCCTTCTAAGGGACCTCCTCCTTTACCGTTGGGTGAGGTCATAAGAACGGACCTCTTAGGGTACCTGTCTCCTCGGACCACCCGATCTCAATCTACACTGTTACATTATGTCCTTTCCCGTGTTGGGATATCCAAGCGGAGACACTTACAAGTGTTTCACTTATGTGGCACTCGTGTCGTGGGTCTACCTCTTTGCGGTGGAGTTGGAAATCCCGACGAGTAACCTTCCTTTCTTTCCGGACAAGAGTGGGGGAGATGACTTGTGGACGGGACCAGGTCAGGACTCTCGACCAAACCCCTTTGTTCCTATTTCATACTCGGCGTGGACCCTAGAAGGTCGGAACTCAACCTCCCTTTTCCTACCCTTTTGCTCTCTTGTTACCGCTACCGTACCACGGCTGTCGGGTCCACCTCACATCCACCCCCACAGGGCCCCTCTTCTAAACTCTTCCGACTCTTCCGAAATCTGAACGATGGAGATACTAGGGGTAGGAGGGAGGGAAAGGACTTCCAGGAGGAGGTAGACTGAGGAGGGGTCCACGAAGGCCGAGACAACCGTCTACACATGGGGCGTCCCCAAGTACCCGACCAGGGAGTGGGGCCCCTGGACCTCTTCTCTCTCTGAAGGACAGGGGTTCCTTTTATATTGGTGGGCGTTTTATCGTGGTAAACGACGTGGTTCACGGTGTTTCCATCCTCTTTCCCTAGGGGTACCTTGAGGAGTCAGTCCTCCGGGACGAAGAAGGAAGCGTAAAAGGTCTACAAGATCTTGGACCGAACCAACGGAGACGACCAGACCCCGAAAGAGGGAGGAAAGGAGAGGATCCCTGAAACCCTCCACGGGTCCGATAGAAGGGTCCGGACCTCGAGGAGGGGACTCGAGGACCGACGTCGGATTAAGGTTGGGGACTTAGTGTCCATGGATAGACATGTTACTGACAGGCCGAGGTCCCGCTCTGTGCCTGACGTCCCACACACGGGGACCGTGGATGTGACGGAACCTCTTGGTAGAGGCTGCTACGGACTCGACGAGGTCCACGGCCCTACCACTCAGAGTCCTCCCGCGTCCCGAGACTTGTCCGACCCAGTCCACCCACAAGCCTCCCCACACGTCAGAGAGAGATCCCCTCCCCTGCCCACGCACGACGACCCCCACCCGTCCCTACAGGCACGTGCTCACTGACTCACGTACCGCCAGCAATGAGTCTCTCTGTGTGGTCTACTCCTGGTACCCCCGAGTGTGGGGTAGAGGAGGGGAGTGGTCTTTACAAGGTCCACCTCTAAAGGGGAACATGTCACCTGGCCCTGTGACACACACCGACGTCCTTCTTGGTCATGGCCCTTATGACCCCGCTTTGACCGAAGGCCACAGACTTGACGTCGGAGACAGGGTTGCCGTGTCACTTATAGGGGACATTCGTACCGAGAGGGTCGCGGCGAGGAGCGGGGCAGAGGCAGAGGTCTCGTCCCAGAGGTGGAACGACACGGGACGGGGAGGATCGGGAGGGAGAACGGGAGTCGCACTCCGCGCAGGAGAGAGTCGACACGACGAACAGAGGGGCGTCCGGTCCTCTCTGTCCTGTGGTAGACGGTGACGGTATACCCGAAGAAAGATTTTCCGCGGTTCACGTAGAGGACAGTGCTCACTCAGGAAGGCGGTCGACGACGCGTGACCTGACCCCACCCTCCTACCGCTCCAAGATCCCCCACGAAAGCGAGGACGTCCTACGAAAATAAAAAACATTTAACAATAAATAAATAACCGACGCTCTTTCGAAAGTAACTCGTCTCGTCCCCGGTGGGAGATCAAAACCACGTGCCCGAAGAGTAACGTCACCGAAGAGAACGACACCTCGTGTCCGAGATCCCGTGAGCTCGAAGACATCAACACCGTGTGCTCGATCTCAACGCCGAGACTCTCGGTCGCGAGTCAGCAACTCCACGTGTCGGTATCGACGGAACTCCGTACACCCTAGAAGGGCTGGGTCCCTAACTTAAGTACAGAGACGTAACCGTCCGTCTAAGAATTGGTGACCTGGTGTCCCCTTCGGGCGATGACCGACAAACCATACCCTCTGTGAAGTACAGCTCTATGGTCGGTCAGAAGGGACGGGTGTTGTACAAGTCTTTAGAATACTTCAGAATCTCCTTATCTCCGAGTATGGGGGTTCCTGAACGTCAAGGAAAATCTGTAAGTCTAGAAAAAGACTTCTGTAAGTCTAAGAATCCGTTGTCTGAGACGATAACTAAGTTCCTTATGTGCAAATGTAGAGACTTTAGTCTGAGGTAGAATGTTGTCAACTACCATGTCCACCGTCGACACACATCCTACATTTATTACTACGGAAACTAACAACTAGAATCCAAACTATGTCACACCAGAAAGGAAGGGTCAGGAAAACTGGTGCGGAGGAGTGAGGAAGAACGAAACGTGTGAACGCAGGTTTCTCCTTTGAGACTCCCGAGATTTCAACTTAACGGGACCCAAATTTGGAGTCCGATCGGTGACATAACCGACACACTCGAACTCGGTCACTGAATTGTAGAGACTCTGAGTTAAGAAGAAATGGAAATTTCATTTCTATTACTGTAGTCCAACCGTTTCAACATTCTTGGTGTTTTGTATTGATGTTTCACAGACTACTCTTTAATCAAAGAAAAAGGGTGATCAGAGAAAAAGAATTTTAGTGAAAATGTGGCAAAGGTACACCAAGAGACGCACTCGGACACTTCACCCGTTTTAGTCGAGAGGAACAAACGTCTAAGGACGCTTCTTGGGTGGAGGAGTTCAAGGAAGGTTTTGGGAACTACATCAAGAGTAGGAAGGCACGACGGCCCACGGTCGAGGGTCGTACCCTTCTGCACGAACAAGATCACAGGAGACCGAAGGGGGTTGTTCTACACAAAAAATTACCAAGTGTACTGGGGGAGAGTTTCAGTCCACGACAGTAGTCGACACCGTAGATCTCTTTTTCAAGAAATTAGAGAGACGGTGACCTAAGAGTAGTCATTTTGTTACTATTTTATTAAGTTTCCTGAAGGGACCGCCAGGTCACCGATTCTAAGAAGAGAGGGTCATGTCCCTCAGACCCAAGGAACTAGTACCTTGATCTAGGGTGTACGGCGTTGATTCTGGGTCACGTCGATTTATAACTTTTTGTTTGTTCTTGTGTGTTTTTTGGTCAAGTTACTGTCAGTCGTACATATTCGCAAATGATATACAGTCCGTATTAATACAATGAATTAGGAATCAGGTTCATCCTAGGGACAAAATGACTACTCTTTTGTCCGAATGTCCACTTCACTACACGGACATTAGTGTGTCAGACCACTGAGACTGAGACTGACCACCGAGCCACCATTTCTTAAGCGGACGGTTACGTCCTCTGTGAGTAAGTTAGGACCCAGTCCTTCTAGGGGACCTCTTCCTTTACCGTTGGGTGAGATCATAAGAACGGACCCTTTAGGGTACCTGTCTCCTCGAACCCCCGATGTAAGGTGCTCCAGTGTTTCTCAGTCTATACTGACTCGTGTGTGTGTGACTGACGAAAATTGAGAAAGGGATGTGTCGGAGAAGTTCTAGTTTAGGTCGAGATTTTACTTTACTAAGACCCTAGTCGATTAAAAAAAAAAGGAAGGTGACGTAGTCAACGACTCTATCCTAACTAAAGGTAAGATAGTGCTCTATCGATTTATAAACATTTCCCGTCTTAAAGGTTGTTAGACATACCCAGATAAAAAAAGGGGATATAAGGAGAATCACCCCCCGGGGATGAGTGGTCGTGACAAAGAAGAAAATCAACATTCTTGTTCCTCACACTCTTCAATACAGGTTGGGCTGGAAGTTGACCATTTCTGAGAGTCCTGGGTCCACTCCTCTTGATAGGATTACGGGTTGGTTCGGGTCCCCGGGAAAGGACCAGAACAGGAGCGGAGACTGGTGGAAGACGAGACAGAGGTCCGTGATGTCATGATAATGGGGACCACTAACAGAAGCCCGAAACGGACCGTAGGAAGCGGAGACACCAAAATCGTACAGCGATGGTCGCCACCTTCGGGTTCGAGATGAGGTAGTCACTCACCCCTGAAACCCTCCCGTTCCGCTATTCCCTCCCACCCCACGTGTCCGTGCTCCCTCTAATTCCCATAGGAGAATCAAAGAACGGTTCCTGGGGCGACCGGACTCGACCATGCCCTACCGACCACTCTCGAGCATGACGTAGTCACTAAGAAAGCAGGGACCCCAGTGTATCCGGGACTTCGCACAGTGGTGTTCCCGGGTGGTGGTCAGGACGCTACCCGCGATCCCGACTCTCTCCTTCACTTTAAACACTGCGAGACAAAGAAAAAAAGAGTCAAACGCCCGTCAGCTGAGACCATTTTCTCCATTCTACTATGGCCCCTTACTGGGGGTCCGAAGGGATTGACAGGTGATAATGGAACATTGTGGGTTTCGTGGGTCTTGGTTGGGGAACGGGATCCAGAGGGGACTAAGGAAGATCGGGCCGAGGGTAGGTATTAGGTCTTCTTGCCCCCGACACCCCGACAAAAAGGAGAACGCGATTACGACACGGCAGGGAAGGAGTCCCCCTCGGTCTTGAGGACCGGGGCCGGGGTCCGAAGTTGGGGTGGTGGTGGTAGACGAAGTTGGGGTGGGGTTCAAGGTCAGGACAGAGGTAAGGGGGAATGTAGGGGACACTGGCCAGGTCGAAGCCTCGGCAGCGTGGAGGGAGGTCGCTCTACCGGGGCGGGGTAGATTTCCGACCGGGGTAGGAGGGGCCCGGAGGCCGGAGGTGGGTGGAGCCGTGGGGTCAAGTCTTCACCCTTCGGTCGCGGGGGTCGCGGGGGCTAGTCGAGCGCCTACCACTCAAGGAGTAAGTAGGAGAGACCCTTGGGACCGGGGCCGGCCCCTCCACCCACCCGCCCCGCGGGACTCAACTCTCGCGCCACTCCCCGGTCCGGCCTCCCGGCGTCGAGGTCCGAGTGGCGCGACGGAGGGGCGTCGGCTGGGGCGCTGGGACATGCGCCACCACCTGTTGCACGGGGGCAGCGCGACCTTCCTCAACCACGCCGCCGACCCTGACTCGCTCGTGCTCTAGCTCGCCGACCTCGACCTCTTGCCCGCGGTGGACGCGCTCCGCGTCATGTCGTACGACCGCCGGACCGCCGCCGCGTGCGGCGCGGCGCTTCGGTGCGACCTCGACGACCCGGCGCACGAGTCCCTGTACCTGGACGACCCAACGGACCTTTTGTAGCTCCTCCGCGACTCGCCGTGGCGGGCGGAGCGCAGGCTCGGGGCGGAAGAGGCCACTCCGAGGCGGGGAGGCTGACGCCCGGCGGAGCGGACACCTGCCGACGAAGGAAGGACGCGGTCCGTCGGGCCTTCCTAGACGCTCTACGGGACACCTGGAGGACAAAACAAAACAAAAAAAGGACCTCTCCTTCTCAGAACCTCCTCGTCCGTGCTAGACCGTCGGTGACTGGACCACGATGAGGGAGTCACATGTATCGAAAAGAGTCGACGACCGCCCAGTCGACGCACATCACACAGACGCACATCACACACAAACGCACGTCACGCACACAGACACAGAGACATACACACAGACACACTACACCTCACACACATGAGCACTCTCTCCGGCTCACACGGGCCTCGGGTGCCGTCACCAACGCTTCTCCACCCCCCCGCGGGACGGAGTAACGGACAAAAAACCTGAACCTCTTGGGTCGTTCCGCTGAACCCCTGGGACGCAACTAGGGACTCGGCCAAAGGCGTCATCTATTCGGTAGAAACATAGGTGAGACGTGTAGGTGAGTAGGTGAGACATGTGATTATCTTTGAAACAGGGGGACGGACCTGGTCGAGTTGACAGGGGTCCGCCGCCCCCCTCGTGTCTTGTTACCCCGGAGGGTTCCCTCGACACCTGAAGACATTTATGTGATTTTAGGAGGCTAACTTCGAGACGGGACCTCCCTCACCAAAAAGACTCACTTCTACGACAACACCCTCCGACCCCTCCTCCGCCGGTCTCGGGGCTAGGACGACCCCGTGTCTACCTCACTTGGACAAGAGTCAGACAGTGTGGACGGGACTGGGGGTGGGGTCCAAGAGAAACGAGGCGGGAGTAGATCACGACGAACCTGCCACCAAAAGTGTGTGTCGAAATACACCCCGAAGCCCCATAGACACTGTGTATTTCCATGTCAAGAACTAGGGGTTTCAGGAGACTCGTCCTCCCCGTCCTACGGACCCCTTTCCAGGAACTCCATCTCAGGGTCCCACCTCCACCGCTGGTCATAAGTAGTCTTCTCTAAAGGAGGACCTCTTTACGATTCCCAGAAAGCACAAGGAGTGTGGAGAGACTTTCCCTTTCTTCGTCCGTAGTCCATCTGTACCCACTTCTCACTTCGATTTCCGGGGAGGGACGGTACTGTGGTGGTGGGGGTAAGGACGGGAGGACATAAAAGACGGAAACACGTTACCGACAGTACAGATTCAGTACAGGTGAGACACTGGAGTACCTGATATCGGGTGGTCCGAGGAGATAGGTACCCGAAAAGGTCCGTTCTTATGACCTCGCCCAACGGTAAAGGAAGACGTCCCCTAGAATGGCTGGGTCCCTAGTTTAAACACAGAGGACGTAACCGTCCACCTAAGAAATGACGACTAGGTGGACCCTTCGAGAGGACACAACTGGGTAGAGTGGTGGTGGGGGCGAGGGACGGGGGGGTGGACTGGTGGTGGAGAACGTAGGGGCGACCAAGGTGTGACCGGAAAGGGAGGTGAGGCCGGGTTCGGTCGAAGACAAGACGTGAATGCTGCACCTGTCCCCACACAGGTCCACATGTTGTACTCTGGGAGCGTAGGAGACGTCAACCTGGGCTCAGTCGAAGGCTCCGGACGACAGAGATCGGAGCCCCTGCGGAAGCTAGGAAACTGACCGGTCAAGGAGCGCCTAGAGAGCCTCGTATAGGAGCCCGGCCTCCCCCACTCCCCTCCCCCACATCAGTCCAGGGACCTTCTCTATGGGGAGAAGAAGAAGCAGGGGACTCCTGAGGGTCCCCGAAAGGAGTCTTCTCAGTCGCACCCGACCCCTCCCCGTGTCGACGGGGGCCTCGACCCGGGAGACGTTCCAAAGGCGGTGGTGTAAGAGCGGACGACTCCAGGCCAGAAGAAGGAGTCTGGTCCAGCCACCCAGATGGGACCCTTCTGACGGACGAAAGGCCTGTGGAAGGAGACCGTCATGTCCCCGCGAAGCCGCAACCCCTCGGACCCCCAGTCTTCCGACCCCTGCGTCTCCCTGTAGAGCCTCAAGGTCCCACCTCTTCCACTCCGCTCCCAGGGCGGCTTCCCGGGAGTTCGCATCTGCCGAGTCGCTCGTCACCCTGAGAAGTCCTCTCGGACCCTACTCTCACGGCATCGGTCCCAGGCTCCATAGTAGACCGTGGCTCCCCCGTAGAAGTAGGTACAGAAGACAGTGGTGGTCTACCCCCTACTGCCAGCTCCTGCGCGTTCGTGATGTCAATTATCGTTCACCAGTCTCAGTCTACGACTCCCCAGTTCAAGTTCAGGTCCCTTAGAGGGAACTAGAGAGGTAGGTCTTTACTGGAGAGGAAGTTTGAATAAAACCAGAGTGACAAACGTGAAGTAACTAACAAGAAGAGTAGAGTGACCGATCTGGTGTTCGAGGAAATTCGGTAAAATCGGGGATGCAAGCCCAGGTCTTTGAACAATAGTTCATAAACGAGAAACGATTCGAGACGACTCAAGAGGGGGTTGGGGTGGGGGTGGGGGGCGGGTACCTACCTCAGAAAAAAAAGAGACATTGTTTGGTACTACGAGTCGTTGACACAATAAAACACACTTCGAGAGTGTAATAGACATGTCTAAACTTGATCGGCCTAAGGATGTCGGGACTGTAAGACGTTTTGGGGACCGGACCCCTCGGATAAAGAGAGCTCCTCAAACGAGGAGAGGACAGACAAAGGAAATGGGACACGGGTGGGTTCCGACCGATTGGGTTTCCGCCAGGAAATGTCCCGACCACGGTTTGATATCAGACCCAAGGAGTTGGTCCAGGGTGGGGACGGTGGTGGGGGTCGGTTTCAACAGTAAGGATCGGAGTATCCAAGGGGAAGGAAAGGAGGGTCGGACGTCGGGGGGATGGGACCCTCTTGAACATGAGAGACACCAAGAATGGACGGGAGGCACGACAAGACTCTCGGGAGGACCCTTCCGCACCTCCCGGACCACGAGCCCCTGAGGGGTAGAACCAAGGCTATCTCCCGGTTCTCGAGGGAGAAGACAACCTATATGAGGAGACGGAAGTCGAAAACGTCCCACCGGACCTCACGCCTTTGTAATTCTCGAGAGGAAATAACTCGTGGACAACATACGGTCCATGGTACGATTCACGAAATGTTTATAATAGAATGAAGTAGAAGAGGTGCTGGGATACTTCGTCTAAAAAAACGAGGATGTAATGAGGGTCTTGAAGGGACCACCGAGTCACCATTTCTTGGGTGGACGGTTACGTCCTCTGAGCCCAAGCTAGGGACCCGGTCCTTCTAGGGAACCTCTTCCTTTACCGTCGGGTAGGGTCATAAGAACGGACCTCTTAGGGTATCTGTCTCTCCCGACCGTCCGATGTCAGGTACCCCAATGTTTTCTCAACCTGTACTGAATCCTGATTTGATGTTGTTGAAATGAGGACTCTTTGTCTCTGAGACTCCAATTCATTGATGGTTCCAGTACGGAACCCTTTCACCCTACCTCGGTTCTAAACTCGAGAAAAAAAAAAAAAATTAAATAAATAAAATCAACCTCCGATTAATGAAATGTTATAACATCACCAAAAACGGTATGTAACTATACTTAGTCGGTACCCAAATGTTACACAAGGGGTGGGACTTGGGAGAAGGGTGGAGGGACGGGTAGGGTAGGTAGACCCAGTAGGGTCACGTGGTCGGTACGTTAGAAATTTGATATATTTGTTATTATCGATTGTATGTGTCACAAAGTTCCGGATGAATCGACAGAAAGAGATCAGATTGGGTGGACAAGAGAGATATATGTAAAGACGGGAGTCAAACCTTCGACCACTTTTTTAGGATCCCTTTAACACGGTACTGGACCTCCGGACACTGGTGTCCTGTGTTTTAATAGAAATGAAAAAGGAAAAGAGAGGAACCGGTAGTTACTTAGTACAGGTCAAAAAGGTGTATCATAGAGAACGTGAACAGCAAAGAAGAGGTAAGAACAAGTGTAGATACCCGAATACCTGAGTATTAATCTAATGATGTTATTGATAGATTGACCAAAGGTATATAGGTAGAGAGAACCTGAGTTTTCGAAGACTGTCGTTATATTTTCTAATGTAAGTATTTTCATTACAAATCAGTTCATTATAGAGGTAAGTGTTTGGAACTGACCAAAGGAAGACAAATAACTCATTGCAGGTTTACGATAACGACGATTACGATTCAGCGAAGTCAGCACAGACTGAGACACGCTGGGGTATCTGCCACCGGGTGGTCCGAGGGGTCAGGGACCCTAAGAGGTCCGTTCTTGTGACCTCACCCAACGGTAAAGGAAGAGGTTACGTACGTTCACTTTTCACTTTCACTTCAGCGAGTCAGTACAGACTGATCATAGCTGGGGTACCTGACGTCGGAGGAGACAGGTACCCTAAAAGGTCCGTTCTCATGGCCTCACCTTCTAAACTCGAGAACTCGACCAGGACCCCCATCCACCCCCTTGTCTTCACGGGAAAGGGTTCGACATGGTAAGAAGGACGGAGAGTACGGGGGAACCGTTCGGGAGAGAGAACAAACGAAAAGAGGAAGTTCTTCGGGAAGGACTAACCACCACTATCACCGTATTAACGAGACTTACTACGACCTAGAAGTCCAATGAGAAGGAGGATGCACGTCCTACCCGTCCCCATACGAAACAGGACCCGACTCCTGAGACGACAGGGAGTCTCTACTCTCGTTGTAGCAAGGTTCTCCTTACCTTTCTCCTATATGGTGTAAAACAGGAGGAATCGTAAAAGGATGCCCGTGGTAGTCTTATTTTCTCACTACAGACTCTTCAACAAGTATTTCGGGAGGATGTACGTATACCTATAACCTATGTGGTGGACCGTCCCACCTTCGTACCTACAATCGGGTAAAATGTCTACTCTTTTGTTCTGAGTCTTTCTACTCACCTCAACTTGGTCCGGTGTGTCCATCTTCGGAAACACTCAGGATTAAGTTATTGACGTGATAAAAAGTTCCCGTCGGCATTTCCCAGTTCTTACTAGGTTCCTGTTGAAAAGAGAACCGCCGTCCCTTTCCGCCGTCGCCTTGGGAACCTCTCCGATTTCCGCCTCCAAATCGTTTTTCAGACGCCACCGCCGCCGACGTCCGTCGCGACCATGGCCGTGTCTGACTTTACCGGCATAGTGACACCTTTATAGCTTCCTGAAGTACGGCCACCAAGGTCGAACTCGGAGTGCGGAAGGAAGGGGTTCCCGGTCGTCGACTCTCCATTTTAGACCATGTAGTCCCCCGGCTGGTGTGGGGGTTCGAGATGAGACTAACCAACTGCGGGTAATTTTTTAAACTTATATGAGGTCGGGGTGGGGTGCGTCTGAACTTCATGTACTTGGCCGTTGAGAATCCGTGGTCCTGGAAGGGTTTCGGAGAGATCTTTGTGTCGCTCCATTTCCCCTCGACCCAGACATGCTCTCTGTTCAACCTCTTTGCCTACTTGTCTCTGTCCTTTTACTGGAGTCCGAGGATAAAGGTTAAAAGGGCGGGACCGAAGGATCAGTGACAGAGGACGCTCCTAAGAGTCGTCAGAGTGTTCTGAACCATACAACCGGTCTCGGTCCGACTACCAAGGACTCCCGTCCTCTGGTGGTGTGGTCCGGTCCAGGACACTGGACTCACACCACTCCCTTTGCTCCACCCCCCTCGACCAGAACCCCAGTCCCGTCGCGACCCCGTCGGACGAACTACAAACCCTGGGTCCCTAGGTTTGATAGAGAGCGTAGAGGACGTAACCGTCCACCTAAGAGATGGTGACTAAGTGGACCCTTCGGGGTGGGATCGGGATTGGGTTGTAATGCTTTACTAGGGGTTTCTCAGACCAATTATTGGTAGTGGTATACAACAATGTTTGTAAAAAAAAGGAACTCTTTTCCTGAAAAATCCTAGACGAGAGAATCGTTGAAAGTATCAAGTATGAATAGAGAGTGGATTTGAGGTCAGACAAAGGTAAAAAGGTGTTTGGGGGGGTTTCGGGAATTCTCTAGAGACCCGAAATGTCCACCGAGTCACCATTTCTTAGGTGGACGGTCACGTCTTCTACGTTCTCTACACCCAAGGTAGAGACCCACCCCTTCTAGGGGATCTCTTCCTTTACCCCCGGGTAGGGTCATGTGAACGGACCTTTTAGGGTACCTGTCTCCTCGGACCGTCCGATGTCAGGGACCCCAGCGTTTCTCTCAGCCTGTACTGACTCGAGTGAACGTGACGATTCTCTAGAGATGACCCGACAGGGGATGCTGAAGTAAAGGTTTCCGAAGACAAAGTTTGATTTGGAGTGATGGGGTCGGGACGGGGTGGGTCCTTCGTCGTTGATTTGTTTGTCCAAAGGGAAAGACAACAGAAACGGTTCCGTCGAAAAGTGTGTCCTTGGAACGTTCGTTCAGTAGGTAACAGGAACACCTAGACTCAATGGTGCTCGACGGTGGTGTAACGGACGAATTAGACTTACCAAAGAAACTTAGAAGGGACACTCTGTTCCTGACAATAATAAATTCAGGTAAAACGTCCACTTCTTTACCTTCTAGTCGGAGTATTGAGGGGGTTCCAGTGGGTCAGTCGTTCTCCGTCTCGACCCCAGACTTGGTACGTAAGTTATATCCGAAGAGAATCAGAGGGATTCCGAGTGGACAGAGAAGAAAGAAGAAATCGACGAAAGAAGAAAAAGCGTGGTACAGGGATTCCGGTACCGTGAGTTGGAGTTACAAAGTATGGGTTTGATCATGCCTTTCAGAGGACGGTGGTCAGAGAGGGAGAGGGTCAGGTGGACAGTGTACCGGTGGATTATTAAGTTCTAGTCTGTCTAAAGTGGCACCGGGAGGGAACGACTTCTTAGATACCGTTGAGAACACAGTTGGACGATTGATTTAAGTCTGAGTAGGTCAGGTGTGAGAAGACGTCCGGGACCCCAGGGACATCTTGAACCGGACAGTAGTGACCGAGGTGTGATTTGGGAAGGGAGGACTGAGTCTTTCGTACGAATGACAGGGGGTGTTTATTTAGGTCGGGTTAAAGAGGGAACTCAGAAGACGGACCCCAGAAGGGTAGGAATTTCAGGTTGAGTTTAGAAGGGAGAAGAAATTTTTCTTTTTTTCAAATAAATAAATAAACCGACCCAGTCCAGAATCAACGTCGTACTTCCTAAAAATAACACAGTAAGCTCTAGAAAGTGACACCGTGAGCCCGAGTCAATGGGACGTCGTACACTCTAGAATTAAGGGTCTAGTCCCTAACTTGGGTGTTGGGAGCGTAATGTTCCACTGAGGAGTTGGTGACCTGGTGGTCCCTTCAGACGAAGGGAGAAGAAGTCGGGAAGACGAGGGTATCACCCAACTTATCACCCGGGTCTGTCTGTCCAGATCCAGGACCGAGGGTCTTGGACACTTACACCTACTGGAACAAGCCTTCTTCCCAAAGACGTCTACGCGTGTCTAAGATTCACTTCCTAGAGTTCTACTCCAGTAGGACCTGAACCCCGATTACTCGTCACAGATTCTCTGTTCTCCCCCTATGACCCTGTGTCTCTGTGTGTCTCTCGACCTGGTACACTTCTGTCTCCGTCTCTCACCTCACTACGACGGTTTCCAATCCCTTGTGAACCTCGGGGATACTCGATCTCCTCCGTAACTTCCTACGGGGGATCTCGGGACCTCTCCTGTGGAACTAAAAGTTGAAGGTCGGAGGTCTTGACACTACCTTATGTAAAGACAGTAAAATTCCGTGGTTCACCATTGGTTGTGTCGACGCAAACCCCTTGAAGCAACCACCAGTTCACCGATTCTGGGGTACGAGGGTTACGTCCCCCGTAGACCCAAGTTAGGGACCAGTCCCTTGATCTTGAGTGTACGACGTTGATTGATTTCTAAGGGGTACGGTGTTGATTCTTGACCGTGTTGGTTGGTTGGTTGGTTGATTTATCTATTTATAAAATTTTTGATATCGAGGTAAACCCAGAGCGACGAAATCTTGAGGAGATCAAAAACAACGTCCTTAGACGGGTCCCAGTGAGCGACCCAATTGTAAAAGTGCCCGAGATACAGTAAATGTCCTGTTTCAAGTTCACGGGGCTCGTACCGTAGACCTCTGGTACACTAGACCGTCCCGTGACGACGGGAACACGACCTACGGGACCATTGTGGCGGGTGATCTGACCACTACCAGAATTGTGTGTGTTGACGAAGGCTAAAGGCTGGAAGTGTGTGAGACGAGAGGTAGACCCTACAGAAAGGGTGGGTGGAGCAAGGGGGTTGCACGGGGTTCTCTAGGTGGTTGACCCGAGTCTGTCATCGAGGAAAACTTCGGAAGAGTAGTAGGGATGGGAGACGTGTCGGGGACGGGGTCTGTTGGGGGTCTGTCTCACTCGGTGTGACGAGACAGGGAAGGTGTGCGAAGACAGCGCACATATGAGTAAACAGATCTATCCGACATCGCACATAAGGTACTCCCGTCTTTACAGTAAAATATGAAAAGATTAAGGGGTCGGGGAACGGAAAGTATGCGTCGTCCACGGGACAGACGACTGATCTTCGGGTTCAAGTCGTCAATTAACAAAGTGTCGGAGCTTTGGAAGTCCCTTCACACAGAACCGACCGGGTCTCTACCCGTGGGTTCGACCGGTTTTCGAAAAAAGATCCGAGAAAAAAGAAAATATGAAAAGAAAAAAGCCGGCACAGGGTACCGAACACCCTAAAATCAAGGGTCTGGTCCCTGACTTGGGTACGAGAACCGTCACTTTCGCGTCTCAGGATAGGTAGCCTGGTGGTCCTTTGAGGAAGAAGACACGAGAATTCCTACCAGTTCCGACACAGAAGGAGACTCTCGTGTGGTCTCCCCGTCTTCAAGACAAGACTTCGACTCACGAAGGGGGGATCGAAGAGAGAGGAGAGGAACTAGGAGGGGAGAACACAGCTCGAGGTCCCGGGAGGGGTCGGGGTGCGGGTCGTAGTGTATGGACCCGGACGACCCAGAAGAGGTCGGTGGCCCGCGCCAGCCGTCACGACCCTGTCACGTGCCACTCCCGTGACCTCTGTGTGACCTTAAGTCACTCCATCTACTCGTCCTTCGACGGACCCCCACCCTTTTTCAGACGAAGGTCCCGACCTGGAATAGACTAGGGGTAGGGTGGAGACGAAGACACCGGCTACCCTTCCCTCTGTCTGATCTCCTCTCCGAATGACCCTAGTGCCTCACCGGCCGTGTGTTCGAAGAGGTCGTACTCCCCGCCCGCCTATTGGAACCGAAACAGGCGGAACGCTCCCCCGAACCAGTGGTCCTCGTGTAGCCTCTTGTCCTTGTCCATATGTAGGTCGATTCCCGCACGTTCCTCTCTCTGTCCCCAGTCGACCTCGTCCCCGCCTCTCTCTCCCCAGTCCGTACCCACACGCCCGTTGTGTCTCATCGTCCTTGACTCTCGACCCTCGGGGAGGAACACCCGTGCAGAGAAATGTCCTCTCTTTCACCGACTGAACCCAGTGTCGTTGGTCGTCTCGTTCCGGTCTTGGTAGAGGAGAAGGGTTGTGTGTGTCTCTGTGTACCTGTGTGAGTGTCTCTATCTGTGTGTGTGTCTCTTTGTATACCTGTGTGTGTGTTTCTGTGTGTGTGTGTATCTTATGTCTGTATCTGTGTGTCTGTGTGTCTCTCTCTGTATACCTGTGTGTGTCTGTATCTGTGTACGTTTCTATGTGTGTCTCTGTGTGCCTGTGTGTGTGTATCTGTGTGTGTGTATCTTATGTCTGTATCTGTGTGTGTCTCTGTGTCTCTCTCTGTATACCTGTGTCTATATCTGTGTGTGTCTCTGTTGCCTGTGTGTGTGTGTCTATATCTGTGTGTATATCTGTGTGTCTGTGTGTGTCTCTGTATACCTGTGCGTCTGTGTGTGTGTATGTGTATGTGTGTGTCTGTGTGTGTCTGTGTTTATGTGTCTGTGCCTCTGTGTGTGTTTCTGTGTGTGTCTGTGTCTCTGTGTATCTGTGTGTGTGTCTGTATCTGTGTGTGTCTGTGTGTCTCTCTCTGTATACCTGTGTGTCTCTGTATCTGTGTGTGTGTCTATGTGTGTCTCTGTTGCCTGTGTGTGTGTGTCTGTATCTGTGTGTATATCTGTGTGTCTGTGTGTGTCTCTGTATACCTGTGCGTCCGTGTGTGTATGTGTCTGTGTGTGTATGTGTCTGTGTTTATGTGTTTGTGTGTCTGTGTGTGTTTCTGTGTGTGTCTACGTCTCTGTGTATCTGTGTGTTTCTGTGTGTCTCTCTCTGTATACCTATGTGTGTCTGTATTTGTGTGTGTGTCTGTGTGTGTGTTTCTATGTGTGTCTCTATGTGTACCTTACCTGTGTGTATGTGTCTGTGTGTATGTGTCTTGTGTCTGTATCTGTGTGTGTCTGTGTGTCTCTCTGTGTACCTGTGTGATCCTGTGTGTCTGTGAGTCTGTACCTATATGTGTGTGTGTGAGTCTGTGCCTGTGTGTGTGTGTGTGTGTGTGTGTGTGTGTGTGTGTCTCGGGGGAGGAGGGTAAAGGTCGGAGACTAGGTCGGACCGAGGTCCCGGAGAGGAAAGAAGGAGAAGGGAAGGGAGGGTAGGAGGGGCGAGGAGTGGAAGGGAAGTGCAGGGAGGAAGTGTGCGCGCCCGGGGAGCTCGTCGTCGACGGACCACACGAGGCCTCGCTGGAGGTCGTACCCCCGGTAGTCCAGGTCCCACCTCTTAACAGCGTCCAAGACTCCCACGTCTCTCGTCTCGCCCGTACCTTTGGGGCGGGGAACCTCCTCACGGAGCCCAAGTGGGGCGATTCGGGCGGGGCCCTGGGCGGGGCCNGGGGGGGGGGTGGAGCTCCTTGCTACCGATGTGTGGCTCGGGAACCGTGGAGACGGGGAGAGGGAGGGCCGGACCCCCGGAATGAAAGTTCTTCGGGCGAAGGGAGACAGAGAGAGTGGAAGAGGTGGAGGAGCGACCTCCCGAGGTCGTGGAGCATCCCGGGCTACGCGGCCCGACGTCGGTGGTTCGAGAGGACGAGAAGCGGGACCGCGTGGACGAACAACTACACAGCGTCCTTACTGAGGTAGCGACACTAGACCCCCTCGTCCTCGCCTTCCTACGCCTCCTTCTGCCGAGCCGAGGAGCGGCCAAGTAGGGTGGGTGACTCCTGTAGTCGCGGTGTGCCCGTGTATGCGTGCTCCTTCTGGAGTTCCCAAGGGCCTCGACGCGGGGGTGTGTGGTCGGGGGCTGTCGGGGGAGGAGGGTGTCCCCAGTCAGGACTGCCAGGATGGTACCGCCAGTCCCGGAGGACCCGGACCCCGAACCCCCAGGAGAACTCGTGTCGGACCTCGTCGTCGCCCATGAACCACTACGCGACCACCCCGAACTACTCGTCCAGAGGGTCGTAGACGGAGGGACTCGCGAACACGAAGAGTGTGGTGACGGTCCCTTCCCCCCGTCCCCACTCCCTGACATCCGATGGAAGGACGGAACCTGGTTCCAGGTGGCGAAGGGGGAAGGGGTCGCTGAGGAGAGGGTGGACGTGCTTCTACACCTTCTCTCCCAACACCAGGACGACGAGGGCCCGCATCCGGTACCAGACGGAGTGAGCGTCCGTCATATCCTGCATGCCGACCTTTGCGACCGACGTGACCTCTCTGTTCACACCCCTGCCCCTCGTCCGTCCCCTTCCACCCTACTCTATGGCCGAGGTCGGGGTGTGTTGTGCGTCTCGTCGGACCGGATCTGGGAAGGAGGTCACGGACGGTTAGGTCTGAGAGGAGGTGAAGGTCGGGGAGAGGGACCTGAGGTCCCTCCCCAACTCCAGGACTCACCAACTGGGCGACGGTGGGAAACTCGAGGTAGGAGTCGGGGACGGTACGGGGCGACGAGACCTAAAGTGGGTGGTAGTTATTAAATCGTCTGCGTCTGCCAACAGTCCCGCGACATCTAGGGTAAAGTCGGGTCGACACCTCACCGCTGGACTCCGAACGGGTCTCAGGACGGGACCTCTTCCCCGGGTGCCTTCCGGGGGTCCTCTGACACGGGGTGGAGAGATGGGGTTGGGTTGGCACGTTCCGGTACGAAGGGACCGACCCCTTAACCCGCCTCCAACCTAGGGGTCGGAGAACGAACGGTCACGGGACACCAGAAAGTATAGGGGAGGGCGGTCCAAGGGTTCCCTGTTCAGTGATTCCGGGGGTAGAACAAAGGACTACGAACAGGGACTTAGAGACAGGGTCTGTAGTCTAAAGTACTACACACATCGGGAAGGGACTCTGTCAACGGAGACCCTACAAGTCTTCGGGTTTCTCGGGACCTTTGTCTCCAGTATGACCACTTTACTTCCGTCTACTTGACCATAAACCGCCATTCCCGTCACAGAAACCTGAGCGAACTTAGTGTCGTCCTAAGACCGCCGTTCCAGAACCGGACACCTGTCCTGGGGAGCCCCGGGAGGGTCAAGGTGGGGTAGACCTTCGCCGGGAACAGGGGAGGAGTGGCAGTCCTTTGGCAGGACGTCCGACTGGCCCAGGTCTCCGACCGGACTCCGAGCACAGAGGAGATCCCACCCGGGGTCGTGGAGAAGGGTCTTCGAGGCCACCCGAGCTTAGTCCGACCCCTGCAAAGGTTTGTCCCAGAGTCGACTGTGGACCCCCTCCCCCACCGTGAGTCGGCACACAGACCCGTCCACTGGGCTCCCGACGTGCCCGGTGCCTGTCCGTCCGGTCGACTCGGACCCAACCCCCCGACCTCGTTCTTCGCCTCACCTCTCCCACCTTCCACCACAGGATCATCTACCCCGTCGCCGTAAGTCAAGAGACACTGGAACGGGGGGGAGGGTCTGGGACCCGAGTCAGGTGGGTGTGGTTAGACAGGGGGGCGGGGTGTGGCTCACGGGTGAGTGAAGGCAGTCGTCTGGGTGCGCGACGTTCAAGTCGTTTGGGCGTCGATCCTCGACCTACGTCCTTCTCTCTCCCAGAATTACGGACCAGAGGAGGAGAGCCTGGGGTCGGAGTGGGAAGTGTCGTAAGGGTGGGGGTAGAAGTCATGGCGTTTGGAGAGAGGGTTCTGGGACCCGTCCCCCGAGATCCATAGGACGGGGAGGGAGAGGTTGTTGGGACGGAACAAGACCAGACCCACTACCCCCTACTACGGTCCCGACCCCGGCGACCGACCCACCCCCGACCGAGTGTAGGCAGTACTAGAACTCGAAGGCGTGCATCTATTCGAGGCATCAGTCATCGAGGGTGTCCCGGAGGACGACCACCGTCTCGAGGGCCGAGTAGAGGACCCACCCCTACCCCGACCACTTGCTACTGTTCTGGTCGACGACGGTAGACGATTTACGATGGCCTAGACGTAGGATCTGTCGGAAATTGGAAGAGACAGAAGGTCACACCTCACCCACAAACAGTAGGAGTACAGTACTCCGCTGTCTCCGTGTCTCTCCGAACAACAGAACAGGTTCCAGAGTGATCATGCACCGCCCCGGAGTGATCATGTTCCGACCCGGAGCGATCATGGGCCGTCCCGGAGCGTCCATGGACTGCCCCGGAACGATCATAGGTCACCCCGGAGTGATCATGGGTCACCCCAGAGTGATCACGGACCGCCCCGGAGTGATTATGCACCAGCCCGGACCTAGACTTCGAAGTCACTGTACCGAGGTTCACGAGAGGGGCGCCTGAGGTGAAGGGTACCGGAAAGGGAGGAGGCCCAGTCTCCACTCCCCCCACACAACACACAGAGCTTGGGGTGCGCCTGTCCGAGTGGAACACGGGTCCGTGGTCGAGGAAGGTCCTGAAGAGCTACCGGTGCGACAAGAGCGACGGGAGGGGCTAGAGGGTCGCGACGGCCAGGAGGGCGCCGTCCGCCCCGTAGGGTTTGTACGACTTCCATACGTCGGAGTGGACGTCGAGCACCCGGAACCACTGAAGGACCCCCGTGGTTCGCCCCTAAGCAGGACCGTGGGCCTGGTGGGCCGGTTACTTCCCGACGCACGCACGTACGTACGCACATACACTCTCTCGAGTAGAAATCCTCCCAACTATTCCTCAGACCCCGGGAACTCCTCTTTCCTCAGATCTCGGGAGCTCTTCCTCTTTCCCCAGACCCCCAGAGTTCCTCTTTTCCTGTTTGAAAAATGTAACAAAACAGAATCAGTTGTATTGTCACATAGAACGAACTCCCGTACAAAGGGGAATTGTTCTTGGAAGACTGATTAGAACTATAGAATTCTGTACAACGCCCTCACTCAGACCACTTTCACTTTCACTTCAACGAGTCGGCACAGGCTGAGAAACGCTGGGGTACCTGATATCGGATGGTCCGAGGAGACAGGTACCCTAAAAGGCCCGTTCTTATGACCTCACCCAACGGTAAAGGAAGAGGTCCTCTAGAAGGGTTGGGTCCCTAACTTCGGTCCAGAGGGCGTAACATCCGTCTACGAAATGGCAGACTTGGTGGTCCCTTCAGGTAGTCAAGATTGGAACAATTAAGTTCTACATACAACACCCTCACCTGGACCATTTTGAGATATCCCGGGACTATTCTGATCCCTCCCCTGTGAGAGGTAGGGGGAAGACTACAGACACAGTCTTCGAAAGAGACAGGGGAAAGTGAAATTATTTTGAGACGATGTGTTTTCGAGAACTCACTAGTTCGGACCAGGGACCAGGACTTTGATTTAGAAGTCTCTAGTACTTAGACTGTAGCAAGTGACATTCAATAGTGTACGCACACACACACACACACACACACACACACACACACTTACCCTCCACCGTTCGTCGGGACTCGTACTCACCCCTGTGTGTCTGGACCGTCCCCGCTCCTCCTAGTTGGGACCGACCCTAATGTCCCCAGCCGTGTTCCGACCTTGGACATACCTCTCCACGGAACAGAAGTCCCTCCAGGGACTGAGGCCCGAGGGATCAGTCTTTCTGTCGAAGGTCCAGAGAGGACTCAGTCTGGGGAAGTCTCCCTGGAAGTCCTCCCCCGGGCTTCCACCGAATCCCTTGGTCGCCAGGGTCCTTATAAACCTGTGGACGGGCATTTCGTCTGTAAGAATACTCTGTCGGACCGACCCTCTACGAGGGAACTCTCCTAGAGATCTGTCTCGACGTGAACCGAAGAACCTCCCCGAGACCACAAGAGTCGAGACTAGAGTCGAGTCCGACCCTCGAGTCACTACACTTCTCTCCCTGGAGAGTGGAACTCAAACCCCCTCACTCCACAGGGCTGGGGTTTCCCTGAGGGCACACAGAAGAGCCCGAGACCAAGAGCTTCGGAGTCCCCTCTGTCCGCAGCCCGGCCCGGTCTTGGGCACCACTTCCCCTGCATCGGGACCTCCTCAGCCGCCGACCCTAGGACCTCCTTCTCGTCCCCATCGAGACCCGCACGGGGGAAGGGCGTCTCCAGGGTCTCTCCGTCTCTCCCCGGGCCGAATCGAGACTTGTCGCAGGGGATGTGGACGGACGTTCAACCCGACCAAGTGGCGAGGGAATTTTAGTCAAATGACACTCGGCGAGGCCGGGACTCAGTGTCACCGGCGACGGTCCTTCCGACGGATCTACCCGTCCTCGGTCAGCCCGTCCCGTCTCCCCGGCCCCCATGTTCGTCGGAGCACGTCTCGTCCGCGTCTCCGTGCATGCACTGACCCGAGACGCACACGGGGCCACAGGGGTCGAGGGCACACGAGGGATGTGAGACCGGTACATACACGTGTCCCGGGCCACGTGTGCGTGAGACGTTGGGTGCGTGCACCCCCACTCCCGTGTACACACGGGAGGGTAGGACAACCCTCACCGACGGGAAGACACCTTCTTCAACTCCGAACCCGATCGTCAGGGAGGACCCGTCCGGACCAGTGTAAGGAACTGGACGGACACCGAAGTGGGGTATCTGAAGGATCAGAGGGAAGGGCGGGAGTCACCACAGGGTACCGGTTTGGGAGAAGGTCAGTCTGCTCCCTATAGGGGTCGACCTTTGTCTTAACTGGAGTTCCACCTCCCTCCGACTCCCTTTCCGGAGACCCGGAGGTGCGGGGAAAGGAACCAGTCGCGACCTCCGGTCGGTCCCCCCACCTCGGTCCGTCCGGGGATGTGGGGAGGGGTGGACATCTCATCCCTGTGGAACTTGGAAACGAGAAAGAGGTCCGGACTGAGTCTCCTTCCGTCCAGAGTTCCTCGGCGAGTGTTCGAGAAGGGATCATTTCCGCCCTCAGACCCTCCGTGACTTAGGACCCAAACCACTGGAGGGTGGGGATCGAGGTACGGAGGTTGTCGTGGCTCCCGGACCGGGGAGGACCGAGAGACGGAGTGGACGAGGAAGACAGACCCCACTTACACCTCAGGGCACTGGGACCGGGGTGTGTTGGCAGGAGAGGGAGTGTTAGGTCCTCTCTTCCGCCCCCACACCCGAACCTTCTCACGGTGGTTCCGGACCGTTCCCCTGTCTCTGAACTTTCGGGCCCACAGGAGGGCGGACGGGGAGGGTCTAGTGGAAACCCCGTGCCGGGCCTGAGTGGTCGTTTTCTGGAGGAGCCCCTCTCTGTAACGGACCTCCTGAGCGCTGGCTCCGGGCTATGGACGGAGGTATCCAGAGTTACGCCCTCCGGTGGTCGGGAACCTCCCCTGAGAATAACCCTCCTGGGTTCCGGACGTAGGGAAGAGAGGACCCAGTGGACGTTTCCGAGTAGTGAGGTGACACGTCCCTTTTCCCTGGGGGACTCCGACGTCTCTCTTATATTCCTAGTTTCCCAGTCGGAACCAATCACCTCCCACGATCCGACCTCTGTCTCCACCTCCCCCTCCCCTTCTTCTTCTTCCCTTCCCCTCTCGGGTCAAACGAACAACCCTCTCATGTCACCGGAGTAGTTCCTGAACCACCCCAACCCATGTGGGGGTGTACGACCCGTCTTTCGGGGAACCTTGGTATAGGGGAGTAAGTGTACACGTGTGAACCCTATGGTCAAGGACGTGACCGAAGTTTCCTACGACTGTAGGATTTCTCATCCTCGTTCCCAGTGTCCAGGGACGAAGGACCCACGGGGGTCCACTCCCCTTACGGGGATCGTTGTGGGAAGGGAGAGGTTATGTGTCCTCACCCCCACACCCACCCTTCAACGGCCCCACCCCCTCCACCCGTCCCCACCACTTCTGTAGGGCTAGACGGTGGACAAAAACGTGTCGGGTGTTCGATTCTTACCGACAAAATGTACAAATTAATCAACCTTTTTAGTTTTCTTCTTATTTAAATTTTTCATTTATTTTAGTACTTCTTCTTCTTATCAATTGTTGTGTTCTTCTAATATAAGTTGAGTTTAAAGGTACAGGGATTCTTTTGTGATACCCTAGTTTCTGTGCAAGGGACGAACCGGTCAACACTGAAGGAGGGACGATCGATACTGTCGCTGACGTCGTCGAAGTTTCAGACTTTATAAACGAGAGACCGTTGGGTAAGGTCATAGGAACGGACCTCTTAAGGTACCTATCTCCTTGGACCGTCCGATGTATGTCAGGTACCCCAGCGTTTCTCACCCTGTGCTGCCTCATTGTGTGTGTGTGGGGGATTTCCTTGCGGGGTGGGGAATGGATCTGGGACTCCGGTACCCGTCCAGAATCTGGAGACCGGAACCTCTACTCGTCTCTCCCTCGCCCGAGACAGATCAAAGCGGTCGGAGACCTCGAGGAGCCACTCCGACCCTCTGTGCGCCCCCCCGAGGGAGGGGAGGGGGATTTCGAGGCATCTCCGGAGGGACGGGAGACCCACCCGCCCCGAACCTCTCCTCTCTGGCGGATTCGTTCACGACCACACGGAGGTCCACCCGGGGCCTTGGGGCGAGGCGGAGGGGAATGGAAAGGAGACTAAACACTCGTCCCCTCTCGTCGCAAGGAACGGAGGGTTATTGGGGAGGGAGGAACCCGAGGCTCAGGGAGAGGGGCGTCGGAGCCCAGGAAAGACTCGAAACTGGGCGAAGGGAAGGAGACCCGGGGCGCGGGGGGCGGAGGGCAGGGCGGGGCGGGAGGGCGGGGAGTGGACACGGGCGTCCACAGGGCCGCGGGCGACGGGCGCGGCGGTCGGGGCGCCAGAGGCTGCTGCTGAGGGGCCCGCTACGCGCGGGGCGCCGGCCCGGCCCAGACCCTGGTTCGCCGGGCGTCCTGGGCCCGACGCGCCTCGGCCCGGCTCTCACGCCCCCGCCCCGCCCCCGCCCCGCCGCCCGACCGAGGAGGGAGAGGGCGCCCGTAGGCTGGGCGGCGCGTCGCCCGCGGGAGCCAGGGACCCGTGGCCCGCCGAGACGGAGCGAGGCGTCCCGAGGGAGGAGAGAAGGGGAGCAGGGACTTCAGCGGTGGGCGGGGGGTCAGGCCGGACAGTGGGAGCGCGCGACGGGAGGCCCAGCCCCCACCATTGCTGGCTCACTGGGCGACGTCCACGGGTGGAGCGAAAGGCGCAGCCACTCACCGGCCGATCGGGGCAAGGGGCCGGAGCCGGAGCCCGAGCAGAAGGAGGAAATTGGTCCGTCCTCTCGTCCTGGCCGTCGTCTTCCCCGGAGCGCCTAGTCCCTGGGGGCCCCGTGACGGGGGAAGACCTTCGCTTCAGGTTTCACACTGGGAATAGAGACGACCAGCCGAGGTCGGTAGACCACCTTCCAACCTGAAGTGGAAACGAGGCCCCTACCGCGGACTACGGTCCGACTCCGACCGGGTTGTGAAGAGGGTGATTGGTTCAGACCCCTACCCGGCTGGGGTGAGAATTGACCGTTTGTCGGTGTGAGGACGGAAGTCCTCCCGCAGACTCGTGGACGCCGGTGATTACTTTGTCTGTGACAAGTTCCTCCCGTGTGAAGTGTAAGGGTTCAGTCCTGTGGATCAGACTGTCTTTGTGACCTATAGTTCTTAGTCCTCACAGGTATCTGCACGCCAGTGACAGTAGAGTGTGAGCCCCTCGGCTTCTGGGCTCCCACCTTCCCTCTCCTCCCGTCCAGACTTACGTCACCGAGGTCGGGAAGTGGCACAGGACACCAGAAGGAGGACACTCAGCCGACACGCCACTATATACCTGTGAAAGAGACGAAAGTTTTCGAGCGAGAGAGTAACATAGCCACCGTATGACTTGGGTCGTCACTAGAGTCCACAAGGTCAGGAACGACTGACACTGCCGAGACAAACTACACCTTCTCCCTAGAAATAGGAAACTATGAAAGATTAAAGCAGGTGGAAGGAGGATAAACGGGAGGTTCATAAGAGAACAAGACTCGAACGACACTACACTAACGAGAACATCAAGTCTTCTCGACAACCATGGAGATCGACATATGTAGGAATGGAGGACGAAGGACGAAAGGTCAACTAATCCTAGTCAAAATCCCTCTCGTCATCCTACCCCGTCCTTGACCCTACCTCTCTTCGGCAAAAGGGTAAGCACACACACACGTACACTTTCTACCTCTCTCTCTGGGTCTCTATTGTTCTGATCGGTGCTCCCTTTCTGTCGGTCATTTGTCCTCCACCACTAATGACAGTCATATTTTACTGTGGGGTCTGTGACGACCACGGTTCCTACGGGAGGGTCCAGAGGTCGTTCCTTCACCTCCCTCATTCTTACCTTAACTTTAACTCTCTGGTCTCCGTTCGGGCCTGAATGTCCGAGACCCCTCTCGACCGACCTGACCGGGTCACCTGTACTCCCACAATTGGGAAAGTGAAGGGAGATCCGACTCTAGGTTAGAGGTGGTCGGTGACGGGGTCCCGGACAGGAGGCGGGGAGACCCTCCGTTCCAAGGGTCCCTTTCGACCTCAGATCTTCGACCTCCTCACCGGCCGTCCTCACACACCCGACCCTCCACCCTGAGGACTCAACACAAATAAGATGAGACCGGAGGAATCTACCAAGAAGAGTGTCAGAGGGACAGGAAGCCACGACACCTCTTTTCTGGGGACGGACACTATCCGACTCTCCCCTTGTGCTGAGTCCCCCGACTCACACCGGATTTCTGAACTCTCTAACCGACCAACCGGAGATGACTCACCTCGACCCCACCCCCACCCCTGTGGACCTTTCACAGAAAGAAGGACCGTCTGGGGACGGAAGGGAGTCTGAGGAGGGAGAAAAAAAAAACCGACATGGTGTGTCGAAAGTCGTAGAGTCAAGGGGCTGGTCCCTAACTTCGACGTGGGAGTCGTCACTTTCGCGTCTCAGGATTGACGACCTGGTGGTCTCTTCAGGGGGCCGAACTCAGGGTAAAGAGGAGACTCGGAGCCAAAGACGGGGTCACGTCTACTGGGGTAGTTCAGGGGTCGACCTGGGGCGTCGATTGCTCCACAGTAGATAGGTCCTCGCCTCGAGACTCCTGGTTTTCCCAGACAGGTCATGTCGTACTCTCATTGAAGACCCCGACCACATCCCTTGGGGTTCAGGGAGGACGGAAAGGAGTCTCCACCCTTCCAGTCCCTCTAACGGGACTAGGGACTTGAGACGGGTCGGGTGTGGAGATTCCCGCCCCACCCCCGGTAGACCCAATTACTCCACGACCGTCCGTGACCGTCGGTCCGTCGACTAGCCTCCACACAGGAAGAGATCCGTCTCGACCCTTCCCACTCCAACCCACCCCCTCGACTCCCAAGGTCGACCCTCCGTGGTTCAGTGCACTCTGTCTATTTTGGTCCTCCGGTCCGGTTCCCTGTGTCGACTACCGCGGAATCTACCCTTGACCACGGGAGGGAGGGATCCGGTGAATGACCGTCACAAGAGACACGGTTCCACGTTCCCCATATATCTTATGCGTAAGGATCATACTCAAAGGTATAACTTGTCATGTCCGAAGGGACATGATGGGATATCAAGTCGACCATTTCTTAGACGGACGTTACGTCCTCTAGGACCAAGCTAAGGACCCAACCCTTCTAGGGGACCTCTTCCCGTACCGTTGGGTGAGGTCATAAGAACGGACCTCTTAGAGTACCTGTCTCCTCGGACCTCCTGATGTCAGGTACCCTAACGTTTCTCAGCCTGTACTGAATCGCTGACTTGGTGGTGGTGGGCGAGGTCACAAGAACCCGAAAGGGATCACCGAGTCCGTCATTCTTAGACGGACGGTGCGTCCGTTGGACCCAGGTTAGGGACCCAACCCCACTAGGGGACCTCTTCCCGTACCGTTGGGTGGGGTCATAAGACCGGACCTCTTAGGGGTACCTGTCTCCTCGGACCGTCCGATGTCAGGTACCCCAGCGTTTCTCAACCTGTACGGACTCGCTGATTCGTGTCGTGTCGTCGTAAGGATAATCCCTCTATCGGGGACTGAAAGTCCTCTAATGTTTTCTTGCCCCTCGGTGTGTCTGATCACCCCTTGTAACCATACATTCAATGTACATTCCTTACTTGGTTCTCGACACCCTCCCTGATTATTGATGTATCCCGTCGGTCCCTTCCGAAACATCTCCTCCGCTTACAACACGACCCCGAAACTTCTATTGATCCTCAAACGATCCATCTCATCCTCCCTTCCCGTAAAGACCTCCTCCCTTACCGTACTTGCTTCTGTTTCACAAATCTTTCCTTCCCCTTCCCTGAAGGGACCCCCAGGTCACCAATTCTTAGGAGGAAGGTTCCCCTACGACTAGGTCTAATGCACTGATTCCAGGGTGTACAGAGACCCGTTGAGTCGGGAACGTGGTGTTGGTCTCACGGGAACTCGACGCTGCTTCTGGGTCGTGTCTGTCTTTTTTTTCTCTCTCTCTCTTTCACCCCTTCCCGTCCTGAGGGTTTCCGGAGGACTCTCAGACGGGACTGCCGGAGGACCCCTGTAGCGGGGGAGGGTCGACGACTAAAGACCCACCACCGAACTCTCCTGATCGAAGAAGGACCACAAGTTTCTGGAGTTTACGTACCAGGGCCCATACGAAGGACGGAAAGTGGACGACGACGAGAAGAAACAGGGACCTGGCAGGCGAAGGAGACTTAGATGTAGTCGAAGGGACCGAGGTACTTGAACGAGTTCGTGTAGGGGGACTGGCCGTATCTATAACGAAAACTGGGGAACAGGGGGGTAGAGGTGAAGGTGAAGAAAGTTATAGGACGAAGGAAGTCATGTAAAAGGACTGTCAAGGAGTCGGTCTCGTTAGTGAAAGAAAGGACGAAAGTTACGGAACCGGTGGTTCGAGGAAACTTTTCGTGGTGGATTAGAACGACGACACCCGTATCCACGGGTGCCGGGAGTGACCTGAGGAACCCCCGACCCTGTGGGATCGTGTCCCCGACCACGTCCGGATCCTAGCGACAGACACCTCCACTTACCGGAACTGAATGATTTCCTGGGTCTATCTTACTTGAACATCCACCTTACAGTATAGAGACGAGGACGGCTTCATTGGTGGAAACAAAAAATTTATGAACCTTACGAAGGGATTTAAGCAACCCCCGTAAGGACCAAGTAATCACTTCGAAGTCTCAAAGGAGTCACCGCGAGTAGATTTCCGAGGACCGAGGAATTCTGTTGGTGGCGTGTATCCAAAATGGAGTGTGTGGTTAAGACTACCTAATTACCACCTCAGAAGATCTTATAAAACAGGTCGCGAAGGGACCACCGAGTCACCATTTCTTAGGAGTACGATTATGTCCTCTGTGCCCAAGCTAGGGACCCAACCCTCCTAGGGGACCTCTTCCTTTACCGTTTGGTGAGGTCATAAGAACGGACCTTTTAAGGTACCGGTCTCCTCCGACCACCCGATGTCAGGTACCCCAGCGTCTCAACCTGTGTAGACTCGGTGGTTCGTGCGTCGTTCGTGGAGAGGGGTCTCCCGGGACCAGAGGGGATCACCGTTAGAAACCTTCACGTCAATCTAAAATGGACCAGACGCCTCCGGACCTCACCGGTCCGGGGGTGCGGGACCGGAAAGAGTCACTCTACCGTCGACACACCAGAGTGTTGAGGCACGTCCTTCCGACGGATTACAGGAGCCGTCTACCAGGAGGGACGACGGGCTACTGGCGGTCGTTCCGACGACGGGTCCAACAGGGAAACAAGGGTGTCGAGACTAGACACTGTTGGGGAAGGAGGTTCATCAGTAAACTAAAGGAGGGAGTCCAGACCTGACTGTCACCCACAGGTGGACGAGTCGGGCTCACTGAGTCTTCGTGGGTCTTACTTCTTAAAATTCCGAGACCCAGTCAGAAACGTTTTCACAAGTTTCACTCTCATCGAGTGTTGGGGGTTGGAGCCAGTCGAAGATATTCGTGATATCGGGAACAGTGCTCAGGTCCGAGTGTCGGTCGAGAAGGAGCACTTTATGTGTTTTATATACTCATAAAACTCCAAGTAAACGGGTCTCTCTAACTGACAGTCGGGTAGAGTAATACTGCGTAGAACGGGTCGGACCCTTCCACCCGTCGAGAAAGTGAGGATTTCGTCTGCGATCGTGTTGTCAGGATTTAGTAATAAATATTAAACTAAACTGTTGGGACTTAAAGTCCTTCAAGAAAGAGTAGAGACTGGGTTTATGGAGGACGAGCTCGAATTTCATTAAAGGAGTACAAGTCCCCTTATAGACAGAGACATAGTACCCGGGGAAAAACCTATTAACTTGATGTTAAACCCAGTGTCAAGCACCGAAGGGTCCACAGCGATCACAATTTCTTAGGTCGATGATTACGTCCTCTGAATTTTGTGTGACCAAACTAGGGACCCAACCCTTCTAGGGGACCTCTTCCTTTACCGTTGGGTGAGGTCATAAGAACGGACCTCTTAAGGTGCCTGTCTTCTCGGACCGCCCGATGTCCGGTATTTCAGTGTTTCTTAACCTGTGCTGACTTCACTGAATCGTTCGTGAGAACCCAGTAACATCGTCGTAGGACTCCGGAACCTGGGTGAGGGGTAGGAAGTCTCTGAATCTAAGAGTCAAACCCCAGTGTACCCGTCGTGAACACCATTTCTTGGACAGACGGTTACGTCCTCTGAATTCTCTGTGCCTGAACTAGGACCCAGTCCTCCCTGGGGGACCTCCTCCTTTACCGTTGGGTGAGGTCACAAGAACGAACCTGTTAGGGTACCTGTCTCTGAACACCCGACGTCAGGTACCCCAACGTCTCTTAACCTGTGCTGACCTGTGTATTCACAATACAAGTAGAGATGGGACTAAGACGTGACTAGGAAACGTAGATGGATCTACTGGAAGTCAACACCGGGGTACACAAGGAATGTCAGAAACAAGTTTCCGTCCGGGAAGTGTTCCCAAAAACCCCGTCCACTTAAACTGAAGAGGTTCAGAGGTAGGAACATACATTTTACTCCGATTATTATGATTAAAACCTCAGTAATACTATTATTGTCGATCGAAAAATAATCTCGTTAATGATCCACGTCCGTATTAAATCGTGAGCTGCACACAGTAAAGTAAATTAGGAGTGGTTTTGGGAAGCTCAATCTATAATTGGAGTAATATTGTCTACTCCTTTGTCCGAGTCTCTCCAATGTATTGTACGAGTGCTCCTGTTTCAATCGTTCTCCTCTTCGGTCCTAAACTTGAGTTCAATATACCGGGGTTTCGGACGTGGAGAGTGGAGAAGGGACATCTTTTAGTTACCCAATGACACCCATTCGGACAGCACTCTACCACTTCCTGTCCCTTCGGACCGTACGACGTCAGGTACCCCAACGTTTTCCAGCCCGCACTGAATCGCTGACTTGACTTGAATTGACTTTCGGACGGCACCCCGATCCTTTGGTCTCCTTTGACGGACGGAACAAAGGTAGACTTTCCAACAGAGTCGTAAGTTTCTCTGTCTTCAGAGGAAAGACTTCGGAACTCTTCACTACGACCGGAAACGAGTCCCGACAGGACTTCGTGTCCCGGGACGTCGAGTGGTGATCGTGACGAAGGAATTTTTTTTTTCGTAGAAGTGCCCTAAAACGAGAGCCAGATCCCCAATTCTGAGGTGCGAAGGTGACGACCCCTTTACCCAAGTTAGAGACCAACCCCTTGATTCTAGGGCGCACGACTCTCCGTGTCGGTTTTTAGTAGGAGTATATAGTGGGGCAGGGGGTTTATGGTGAGGAGTGTAGACAAGTCGGAGAGACGAGACAGAGGAGCTTTCGGGAGAAGGACCAGTAGGCAGGACCTCGACGTAGGAGAACGACAATATTTCGGTGAACGGGACCAGGAGACCGTCTAAAAAGACCCTTCGGTGACACGAGTTTTCGTCCATCAGTTGAGGGTACTCCTACCTTCTACGAACAGAACCATAGGCCTGAGACCCACGTAGGTTCCGACTACCCTTTGGGATCGCCCGACTCCCCGGTTGGTTCTCCCCTAAATCTCTTGATGGAAGGAGTGCCCGGAGACAGGGTAGAAGGAAAAGGAAGGGAAGGAGATCAGGGGCCGCCTCCCTACTTGCCCCTCAATAAGCTAGGAGGACTGAGTAGGTCAAGACGTGTAAGCCGTGTTGAGTCTAACTAAGGGTGGGTCGGTAGTCTGGGGAGGTCAGGGGCGCGGGAGAGGGTGGAAACCAAGGACAACAAAAACGGTGGGGGCGGAGAGTGACGGGAGCGACAATGGTCTGAAAGGTACCACCCACACGTAGAGGAATTGATCCGACACACGAGGAAGTCTCTCCGTCGTTGTCGTGTCAGCAGATCGAGTCCACACCTCAATCCGTCGGAACCAAACTTAGGATTAAGACTGTGAAACCGATACACCGGACCCGTTCAATAAATTATAGACACAGAGACTTAGAAGTGTTGCCTTCGTAGATAGAGTATACTAACATACTCCTGGTTGACTTTCACAACTTTTTCGCTTTCACATTCAACGAGTCAGCACAGACTGACAAACACTGGGGTACGGGACATCGGGTGGTCCGAGGAGACAGGTACCCCTAAGAGGTCCGTTCTTATGACCTCACCCAACGGTAAGGGACGGGGATCCCCCAGAAAGGTTGGGTCCCTAGCTTGGGTCTAGAGGACGTAACGTCCGCCTAAGAAATGGTAGACTCAGGTTCCCTGAGTCCCTGGTTCACTTAATTATAATTTTTCGTGAATCTTACACTGGACTGTAACATACGAGTTATGTTTAAATATTATATTTATTTTACGTCGTTACCTGTTTATTAATTAATGACAACCTTATTAATCCGAAGTCTCGTTTAATTGTTGTTCTTCTCTGTTATGATGTTCTGATCATTCACCGTAAGAACGTTTTATACATAAATTACTAACAACAATTTACGTAAGAAATGTCCTCTTAGTGTAGTACCACGACAATTTTCAATTAGATTGTTCCTGTGTCATCCTTATTTGTTTACTTGACTCTTTACTGACTACTAACTGGTTGTCCTCTACTAGGTCGTTCGTCCTCGGTACATAGGTTTAATTTTTTTTTCTAAAAGGTAATAGGTCATTAAATCCCCGGTTTCAATTACTTTTTTAAAAGATATTCAGTAATTTACAAACATTTTTATATTTTGTGACTTTACGGAGCCTATGTACAGAGAAATTAAATTTCTGGAGTTCATTATCGAGTCAACCATTTCTTCGGTGAACGTTACGTCCTCTGAAACCAAGTTAAGGACCCAGTGCGCCTAGGCGACCTCTTCCCCATCCGAGGGATGTGCTCGTAAGAACCCGAAGGGAACCCCGAGTCGATCATTTGTTAGGTGGACGTTACGTCCTCTGGAGCCAAGTTAAGGACCCATCCCTTCCCGGCGACCTCTTCCCTTTCCGATAGGTACGGTCATAAGACCGGACCTCTTAAGGTACCTAAGATATCAGGTACCGCAGTGTTTCTGAACCTGTGCTGACTCACTGAAAGTCAAAATGAAAGAAAACGTAAGTCGACAACTTTCATTTACACTTTGAAGTGTGAAGGAGGAGGACCTTCAGCACATTTATACGTCTCCTCTTGTCCGGGTCTGTTGTGCCGACTCCCATGGACGGTTCGAGAGGTTCCGACTCTTGTCGGTCCCACGTCCACACGGAGTCTCGTCTTTCGTAGGTAACGGGTCTACGAGAAATTCTTAGTTCTTACAAAAATTCTATCTACCTATTCCGTACCACGACGCGGTGGTCAATCAGTGGACGTAGCACACTTCATAGTAGTGGGAATCTTAAAGTGGACAAAACACGACTCCGTAAGTGGGAGTCCTTAGTCCGTAAGAACCTGTTACCCCCCGTTTACCTTTACTTATCGTAGTACCCCGAAAGGGTCACCAGGTCACCAATTCTAGGACACGAAGGAACCGTCCCCTAAACCCAAACTAGTCAGGTTCCTCAGGACGGACGGAGTTCCACGCCGACGAGACACTACATAGGTTGAGATCTTGTGGGTTTATCCCGGGTTCATACAAAAATAAATAATAATAAATAGTGACGAAATACCTGAGTAAAAGATAATTTAGGAGTTTTTTCAAAAATAACGTCATACACGACATGAATCAGTGAGTCAGCACAGAAAGAGAAACGCTGGGGTACCGGACATCGGGTGGTCCGAGGAGTCAGGTACCCTAAGAGGTTCGTTCTTATGATCTCACCCAACGGTACGGGAGGAGGTCCCCTAGAAGGACTGGGTCCCTACCCTGGACGTAGAGAATACAGAGAACGTAACCGTCGACCTAAGAAATGATGATTGCCGTGGACCCTTCGGGGTCAACGACCACATCTCGTTTAATTTAGTCAATACGTATATAGGGGAGAAAAAATCTAAAAAAAAAGGGTATATCTAGTGATTGTCTCATAACTCATCTGAAGGGACACGATATGCCGTCCAAGAATAATAGATAAAATATATACCATCACACATGTATAGATAAGGTCAGAGAGGTGGGGGGACGGGGAATGACGGACCATTGGTATCCAAACAAAAGACGTAGACACTGAGATAAAGATAAAACATTTATTCAAGTAAACGTGGAAAAATCTAAGGTGTACATTCGTGATAGTACGATACAAATAGGAAGAGATTCTATTTATAAATAGTACGATATAAATAGATTCACTTCCCTGAATGAAGTGAGACACACTGTTAGAGATCCAGGTAGGTGTTGAATAGAAGAAGAATTACAGTGTAACCTCTTCCCGTACCGCTGGGTGAGGTCATAAGAACGGATCTCTTAAGGTGCCTGTCTCCTCGGACCACCCGGTGTTAGGTACCCCAGTGTTTGTCAGTCTGTACTGACTCTCTGATTGTGAACACGGGTTTTGTTTTTCTATATACACTGTCTCTTCTGTACTTCGACCCAGTGTCCGAACACTACTAAGCTAATTTTCTCCTGAGTAGTTTTGACTATAAAACCACAGTAAAACAAACCCCAGTGTTTCGAAAACGTAAGGTTCGTAATTATATTAGTCAAGTCAAGTCAGCGAGTCAGTACAGGCTGAGAAACGTTGGGGTACTTAGAGTCGTGCGGTCCGGAGGGACAGGTAGTGGTTGAGGGCCTCAAGTGAGTTTGAGTACAGGTAGCTCAGTCACTACGGTAGGTCGGTAGAGTAGGAGACAACAGGGGAAGAGGAGGACGGGGGTTAGGGAGGGTCGTAGTCTCAGAAAAGGTTACTCAGTTGAGAAACGTACTCCACCGGTTTCATAACCTCAAAGTCGAAATCGTAGTAAGGATGGTTACTTGTGAGTCCTGACTAGAGGAAGTCTTACCTGACCAACCTAGAGGAACGTCAGGTTCCCTGAGAGTTCTCAGAAGAGGTTGTGGTGTCAAGTTTTCGAAGTTAAGAAGCCACGAGTCGAAAGAAGTGTCAGGTTGAGAGTGTAGCTATGTACTGGTATGATCTACCTGGAAACAACCGTTTCATTACAGAGACGAAAAAGGTTCCTCATTGGCAGAAAATTAAAGTACCGTCGTCATCGGTAGACGTCACTAAAACCTCGGGGGTTTTATTTCAGACTGTGACAAAGGTGACAAAGGGGTAGATAAAGGGTACTTCACTACCCTGGTCTACGGTACTACAATTAAAAGACTTACAACTCGAAATTCGGTTGGAAAAGTGAGAGGAGAAAGTGAAGGAAGTTCTCTGAAAAATCAAGGAGAAGTGAAAGACGGTATTCCCACCACAGTAGACGTATAGACTCCAATAACTATAAAGAGGACCGTTAGAACTAAGGTCGAACACGAAGAAGGTCGGGTCACAAAGAGTACTACATGAGACGTATATTCAATTTATTCGTCCCACTGTCATATGTCGGAACTACATGAGGAAAAGGATAAACCTTGGTCAGACAACAAAGTACAGGTCAAGATTGACAACGATGGACTGGACGTATGTTCAAAGAGTTCTCCGTCCAGTCCACCAGACCATAAGGGTAGAGAAAGTCTTAAAAGGTGTCAAATAACACTAGATGTGTCAGTTTACGAAACCGTATCAGTTATTTCGTCTTTATCTACAAAAAGACCTTGAGAGAACGAAAAAGCTACTAGGTCGTCTACAACCGTTAAACTAGAGACCAAGGACATGGAAAAGATTTTGGTCGAACTTGTAGACCTTCAAGTGCCAAGTGTATAACGACTTCGGACCGAACGTCTTAAAACTCGTAATGAAATGATCGCACATTCTACTCACGTTCACACGCCATCAAACTCGTAAGAAAACGTAACGGAAAGAAACCCTAACCTTACTTTGGACTGAAAAAGGTCAGGACACCGGTGACGACTCAAAAGGTTTAAACGACCGTATAACTCACGTCGTGAAAGTGTCGTAGTAGAAAGTCCTAAACTTTATCGAGTTCACCTTAAGGTAGTGGAGGTGATCGAAACAAACATCACTACTAGAGATTCCGGGTGAACTGAAATGTAAGGTCCTACAGACCGAGATCCACTTACTAGTGTGGTAGCACTAATAGACCCAGCACTTGTAATGTCCATTTACGAAATTGGAGACTCGGTGGACCTTTCGATAATTATGAATTATTATTAATCATTGTTTTTAGGTCCTCCCCACTCTCCGACTCCGTGTGGACTTCACAGAGTACACCACAAATAATAAAAATTGGACAAGGCAGGGAAGGGATAATCTGTTTTAATAAAAGTCGTTATTAGTACTTTTCTTTACTACTGTAAAGTATAAACAGGACTGAGTTACTCTTTGTAAATTGGACACTAAACGGGAGAAAAAGCGACAAATTTTTGTCTTTTGTGGATAAGCAGGAAATCTAGAGTCTGGAGAATTTACAACCCCGGAAGAGAGTGGAGACCTTCACAGGAGGCATTCACAGTGTTTGAGGTGCTTTACAATCATCTTTCTACTCCCTTCTTGTAAAGTACCTCATTCCTGAAGTCCATCCTTTCGGTTCGCGGTCTGAAAGGTCGCGTCCCTCAGCTTCTTGTCTTCATTTGAGACCTACCCCAGAGTCTCAGTTCACCTACGAGCGCCACCACTCGTCCTTGAGGTCTTCTTACCGGGTTCAAATAGACACAAACGACCGGAACGGTTAACAGTGCCAGACGACAAGGTCCTCCAAGAGTCTCTGGTTAGGTCTTTAGGTCCCGGGACGGGAGGGTCCCAACGGGCCCGTTGGAGACAACCATTTCTCAGGACAAATGATGGAAGACTGAGTACGAATGGACACCAAAGATACTGACGGTGGTTGTTACTTCGTATTTAGGTAAGGACCTCCCACCCCAGACGTCCCACCCCGACGGAAGAAGGAAAAAGACAGAGTCTTAGGCCGTCTTAAAGGGTCTGGTATCGTCTCTACTACCCCCAACCCCCTCTCAGAAACAGATACCTTAAAGTCCACACTCACAGGAACCCTCCCCTAAGTCTCTCCGCCCCCCGTCCTCGGCTCGTCCCATCTCCGTGTCCGGAGACGTAAGCCCGGACCCCAAGTACGTCTTTCTTGTCACACTGGGGTTCAAATAGTCTTCGGGAGATACAGATTTATTAATACCTCTCTCTCAGAAGTCCATATCTCCTCAATCTCGTTACTCTGAAGGGACTGGCAAGTCACCAATTGGGACGGTGTTTACGTCCCCCGAACCCAAGTTAGGGATCCGTCCCTTGATTTTAGGATGTACGACGTCACACCAATTTTTTTTTTTTTTTTTTACACAATCTCGTTCTAAGTCCTCTGGACCCATGAAAGAAGTGGTCTCTGTTTGTCCGAAACCAGGAGTCCTACCGCCACTCCTACTATCTGACCTAAATATTTGTGTTTCGACCCCCGTCCCACACCCTTGTCCGACTACTGTCGACCATTCCTGTGTGTGTCTCCTTCGTTTTCTTTCCGTCGGTTTCCCTGTCTCCCAGAAAACTTTTCTGGTAAAGTATGACTAAGTGAAACGATACATGGACTTTGATTGTGTTGTAACATTTAGTTGATATGAGGTCGTTTTTAATTTTTTTTTTATGGTAGAGTAGGGTGTACAAACGTGTCAGGATCTCCAATGTTTCGTGGACACACAGGTAGAAGAGTAAACGAAAGATGTCTCGGTACACTCCTCCGGTCTCGTCCTTTACGTTAGATAGGATCTTGCCCTTCTGGTTCCGAATAGCTTCAACTGATTGTATCAGTTCCAGTTTTGGTTCTGATTCTAGATCTGTAGGACCGAGGGTCAGGTCGCGGGAACTTTTTGGTCACGACAAGTTCGAAGTCGTAGATATCTGGAGAAATCACCCACAGGTCGTGTGTGTTTCACGGTGTTAAAACCTGTGTAAATTTTTTACTAGTGTTTGAGATTTTGTCTTATTTTTTTGTGGATTTATCCATTGTTTAGTTACTCTTTCTATATGTACTTCGGAAGTGATTTCACAAACATAGCGCCAGCTACAGTCTTTCGAACTCAGTAAAGAGTACAGACTCAGTATCGGTCGGTCAAAAACAACAACAACAAGACAAAGATGAGTTAATCCTTTTCAACTCCTTACTCCAACTCGCGAAGTACTCTGTCCGGACCTATTGTCTACTTTGAATGTAAGTCTTGACACGTCTCGTAAGTAAGAGTCCCTTCTACCAAACGACTTGTTAATCCTGGCTTCCGACGTTCAACTTTCTGACTGATAAAATTGACCTACCACCAAATCAGTGAATCAGCACAAGTTGAGAATACTGGAGTATCTTACGTCGGGTGGTCAGAGAAGACAGGTGCCCCGAAAAGGTCCGTTCTTATAACCTCACCCAACGGTAAAGGAAGAGGTCCCCCAGAAAGGGTGGGTCCCTAGCTTGGGTCCAGAGGGTGTAACGTCCGTCTGCGAAATTGGAGACGTGGTGGTCCCTTCGGGACTCGGTAGTCCCTTCCACCCCCGTTAACCCCTAAGGAATAGGTTAGGAACTGAACCGAGTCGAAACCTTTCATGAAGAATAAGACTTCCCGAAGGGACTATCGAGTCAACCATTTCTTAGGCAGACGTTACGTCCTCTGGGACCAAACTAAGGACCCAACCGGTCTAGGGGACCTCTTCTCTTTCAGATGGGTGAGGTCATAAGACCGGACCTCTTAACGTACTTGACATGTCAGGTATCCTAGCGTTTCTCAGCCCGTGTCGACTCGTTGAAAGTAAAGTGAAAGAGTAAGACTACGTCTTAATGTTCAACACACACATATACACACACAATCAAAAGGTAAAATAGTTTCATCAAATTTTTAAGAGGATTAATATACAAAAATTAAAGAAAAAGTCTCTTTAGTTTATAACCCTGTATCATATTGAAACTACTCCGTTGACACGGTCTCAAAATCGAAATTCTTTAGGACTATAACATACGGTTACAAGTCAAGTTAAGTCAAGTCGGCGAGTCAGCACAGGTTGAGAAACGCTGGGGTGTTTAGCGTCGTACGGTCCGGAGGGACAGGTAGTGGTTGAGAGTCTCAAATGAGTTTGAATACAGGTAGTTCAGTAGGTTGATACAGTAGGAGACGACAGGGGAAGAGGAGGACGGAAGTTAGAAAGGGTCGTAGTCCCAGAAACGTTTACTCAGTCGAGAAGCGTAGTCCACCGGTTTCATAATCTCAAAGTTGAAGTTGTAGTCAGGAAGGTTACTTGTAAGTCCTGACTAAAGGAAATCCTACCTGACCAACCTAGAGGAACGTCAGGTTCTCTGAGAGTTCTCAGAAGAGGTTGTGGTGTCAAGTTTTCGTAGTTAAGACGTCGTGAGTCAAAAGAAATATACGTTAACCTCTTTACGAGAAATAACCATAAGAATAAATAACAGTAGGGTGTAAAGTACAAAATAAAAAAAAAAACCAACACTCCGTACACCCTAGAATCGAGAGACTGGTCCCTAGTTTGGGTACGGGGGAATGTGACATTTCGTTTCATAATTAGTGACCTGGTGGTCCCTTCTGGGGTGTAAAGTTTTTAAGTATATCACTTTTCCTTCTTCATTTTGAAAAATAAAAGTCTACTATACCAGAATAAATAAATTTTTTTTTTATGGGGCTTCTTAACTAATTTTTTTTGGGTTTGCTTTTTGTTTTTGGGTCAGGACTAATCTCTATTCATTCAAGTCGTTTGGACTCCCTACTTTCTAGTTATATTTGAAGTCAAAGTAAAGATAAACGGTCGTTACTCGTTAGACTTTAATTCTTTCGTCAAGGTAAATATTATCGTAGTTTTTCTTACTTTATGAACCTTTATTAAATTGGTTTATTCACGTTCAGAATATGTGAGACTTTGTAACTTTCTTTAATTCCTGCAAATCTGTTTAGATTCTTGTAGGAACAAGTAACAAATCTTATATATTGTAACAATTCTACCGTTACGAGTGGTTTAGTTAGATGTCTAAGTTGCTTTAGAGACAATTATGACGAAAAGAAAAGAAAAGAAAAAAGTCTTTATCTGTCCGATTAGGATTTAACGTATGTTTTAACGTTCCTTGGTCCTTATTGGTCATTTTAGAACTTTTGTCTTCCTGTTCCAACTTCCTGAGTGTGAACGGGTAAAATTTTGAACACTGTTTCGATGTCATTAGTTCTGTCACACTTTAATCGTATTCCTGTCTGTATCTACTTACCCTGTCTTAACTCTCAGGCCTTTGTTTGAGTATGTAAATACTAGTTATTTCCACGGTTCTACTAATTTATCCCCTTTCTAATCGAAAAAGTTGTTTTCTACGACCATTTTGATCTATAGGTGTACGCTTTCTTACGTAAACTTGGGAAGGAAGTATGGTCTTTGTTTTGAACTGAGTTCCCTGAAGGGACCACCGGGTCGCTAATTCTGAAGTGGAAGGTCACGTCCCCTCGTCGAAGGTAGGGAACGACCCCTCGATTCTCGGGTGTGGAGACCAACTCCGGTCTTTTGGTTTTGTGCTTTTTCTTTGTCATAACATATATTATCTAAGTTATTTCTGAAATTTTACCAGATGTAATGTTTTTTTAGAAATCTTTTTTCTTGACTTGAGTTTTCTCTAGTTTCTGGATTTACATTCTCGATTTTGATCTTTTGAAATCTTCTTTTGTATACTTTCAAACACGCTGGAAACTAATCCGTTACCTAAGAATCTTTGCTCTTGTTTTTGTGTTCGTTAGTTCCTCCTTTTTTATGTTTAGTCAACCTGGAGTAGTTTTTATTTTGAAAACGTCAGTTTCTTGTGTTTGTTCTTGTACTTTTATGTCAAGTGTCTTACCCTCTTTTATAAACGTTTAGTATATATTCTATCCCTCGATCACAGGTCTGATACTTTTCTTGAGAATGTTGAGTTATAATTTTTCTAGTGGAGCAATTTTTTAACCCGTTTCCCATACTTATCCATAAAGAGGTTTCTTCCATTTGTTTACCGGTTTTTAGTGTACCTTTCTACAAAAATTGTAATAATCAATGACCCCTTTACATTTAGTTTTACTATTACTCTACGATGAAGTGTAGGTGATCCTATCAATATTATTAATATTATATTAATATTAAATATTATATATTAATATTATGTTGTCGTAGCTGTTCACAATCACTCTTACATCTCTTTCATCTTAGGAGTATGTAGCGAGGACCCTCACATTTTATAAAGTCGACGACACCCTTCGTCAAACCGTCAAGGAGTTTTCCATTTTATGTCTTAATGGTAGACTGAGTCGTTAAAGTAAGTGCATGTGGACTCTTTTAACTTTTATAAGTAAGTGTGTGTACGAGCACGTACTTACAAGTGTCGTCCTAATAAGTTTTATCGGGGTTTGGTCTTTGTTAGGTTACAGGTAGATGGCTACTTATTTATTCGTTTTACCCCAGATAGGTATGTCGTCTTATAATAAGTCGACATTTCTCCTCAGTCCATGATAATGCACGGTGTTGTACCTACTTGAAACTCTTATACCACGACTCACTTCCTTTAGTCTCTCTTTTCTGGTGGATCACATTCTTCGGTAAATATACCTTTATAGGTCTTGTCCGTTTCGGTATCTGCTGTCCTTCATCTAATCGTCAACGGTCACCAACCCCCTTCTTCTCTTAAATTCTGATTGTCGATTATCCATACCCCAAAGAAAAATCCCACTATCCTTACAAGACCTTTAATCTATCGTGACTACCAACATGTTGTCTCACTTATGATTTTTATATGTGAAATTTTACCACTTAAACCCCTGAATGGACCACCAGGTCCCCAATCCTCAGGTGTGAAGATAACGTCCTTCGTTCTCAAACTAGGGACCAGTCCCTTGATTCTGGGACATACGGTACGCCACACCGTTTTTTTTTTTTTGGGATTTAATTTTTTTTCACTTAAAATACGATACACTTAACATAGAGTCATTTTTACGATTTTGTTTTGTCTTGACTACACTTGAGGAGACGGGAGGTCGTAGATACATGAAAGGGTCCCGAACCGTCTTCCTTCGTCCAAGGACATGAAGATAAAGATACTGGTACAACTTTTCTTACATCGGAAGCACTGACGTCAAACTGAGTGCTACTTTTACAAAAGATAAAGGAGGTTGTGACTTAATCCAAGTCCTGTGTATAACTCCTGACAGTTACCAAGAGACTTAAGTCGTCACAAGTTTGGTTGTAAGTACATTACTATTGTTATTGAGTGGAAATAACTCATGAAGGAATTAAAAAATTGACGACCCACAACTGGAGACACCGTCGTACGCCCCAGAAGTCAACACTGTACGCTTGAGAATCACCGTCGTACACCCTAGATCAAGGAATTTGTCCCTAACTTGGGTCCGGGGGACGTGACCCTCGGGCCTCAGAATCGGTGACGTGGTGGTCCCTTCAGGGGTAACTCACAAAAGCTATACGGTCCGTAACGAAAGACACATCAAGAAGCGATTAGAATTGGTGGAGATATCCTTTGTCCGTAATAATAATGACAATTGTCGTAGTAAGGGTGAAAAGTCTCCCTCTTTGACTTTGTCCCAGCCTTTTAGAGGAAACAATCTTAAGGTTCCATAGAAAAAGTAAATGGTTTATTGGAGATTATTTTGTAAAAGGAGACCGTCATCTTGTAAAATCTCTATTCGTCTTGTTTTTAAGCCACTGACGAAACGGTAGTAGATACAAAAGGGGAAAGATTTTCGATAACGTATCAGACCTATACTTTGAAAAGTGGACCTCTGAACTTACAACCGTAGACGTGGATTGCCGCTAACGAGTACTTGAGCCGCACGGTAACAAGATCCTGTAGGACGTCACCGTAAAGTAGTTTGACGAAAGAACGGTTCCAAATATAGTGATCGAGGTGTCGACCAAGCAGACAGAAAAGACAACACAGAAAAGACAAGACAACGAGACTTCTCACTCCCGTTGATCTTCACTATACGGATAAACCCCCGGAAAAACCCCCGGAAAACCCCCCGGATAAACCCCCGGAAAAAGGTAGAGATGGTTCTTTAATCTAAAAATAGGACCCTTTGCGATATAACCCGAATAAGACCTTTTTTTTTTTAGTCATCCGAAATTGGACACTGGTCATGCGTCCAAAACTACTGAAACTCGGAACTAAACTGTAAAATCTCAACTATTACGTGACCCCTGCCCCATTTAGCAGTTGTTTTGGGTCGAAGACCCTGAAGGAGCCACCAGGTCACCAATTCTGAGGTACGAAGGTAAGGTCCGAAGGTGACCAAACCAAGGACCAGTCCCTTGGTTCTAGGGTGTACGGTGTATCACACCGGTTTTTTTTTCTGAGGGTTTGGGAGGTCAAAGGTCGATTACAAATACCATAAAGGATAAACGTCAAAGAGAAAAAGAATAACACACTTTATTAGTGAGTATAAAAGGAAGTAGGGTCGGGGAAACCTGTATAATATGGGGTGACTTACGACGAGTGTGAAATACCTACCGTAACAAGACTCAACAGTCTAGGGATAATGATGGGAGTAGCGGCGAAAATACTCAGTTCCTTCGTGAAAACTCCGTAACTACTATAAAAAGATTAAACCCCGATATTGTCGTCCCGTTATCTCTGCATATTCCGTGTAAGATGTTCCCTTTGTTTTGACACGTATGCTTTCTTTTTACTAAACGGTCACAGTTGATGAGGGTAACTACTTTATAAATTCTTGTACTTTATAAATTCTAACATTATTGACAATTGTATTACTCTGCGTCACTATCGACATTAGTTACGGTGTAAAGTTTAAGCACTTTTCACCGCTTGATCCCACGAATAAGCCTCTTCCGTTACCGTGGGTGAGGTATCCTCAGCCTGTGCTGACTCGCTGAAGTGAAACTGAAAAGTGAAAATACGTAACCTCTTCCTTTACCGTTGGGTGAGGTCACAAGAACGGACCTCTTAGGGTCCCTGCCCCCTCGGACCACCCGACGACAGATACCCCAGCGTGTCTCAGCCTGGCTGACTTCGCTGCGTCGCCGTCGTCGTCGCCGTCCCACGAATAACCCGAAGGGTCCACCACGATCGCCATTTCTTGGGCGGACGGTTAAGTCGTCTGAACTCTGTGTCCAAGTCAGGGACTCAACCCCTCTAGGGGACCTCCTCCCGTGTCGTTGGGTGAGGTCATAGGAACGGACCTCTTAGGGTACCTGTCTCCTCGGACCTCCTGACGTCAGGTACCCCAGCGTTTCTCAGCCTCTGCCGTCTTCGCTGAATCGTGTGTGCGTCCCACGACTAATGGGGAAGGGGATTTTGATGGGAGTCAGATGGACACGCGAGTCACTATGTTAAACGGAACCTTTGTAAAGTTTCCCTGTTCTATAAAATTTAAGGAGTCTCTATCCGACACCCCTTCTACTGTCTTGTTTCATCTGTTTCCGGTAGGCTCCACGACTCTCTCGGACCATCGGACCTGAGCCTTAGAACTTTAAGAGGGGGAACCGGACCCTTAGGATACGTTGGCAAGATACAGTGGTGGTCTCCCGCGACATTTTGATCTCTACCGTCGGAACTTGGGCGACTCAGCGAAATCAGTAAGGGTCCGCAATAACTAGAAAAATTTGAAAGAAAGAAAGAAAGAGAAAAAAAAATTTCTGTTTTAGAAAGTACTTTGCCAGATCTACAAGAAAGTAAAACAAGAAAAGAAAGTGTCAAGTAGGGTGTCGGTCGAATTTAGGGAACTGATAGGTTTCTACTCAATACCGACATGACCCAGCGGCAATGACGTTCCCGCAAAGAGATCAACGTCGTTCGCCCCTGATTAGATCGACGTCACCGAAGAGAACAACGCCTCGTGGCCGAGATCTCGTGTCCAAGTCGTCAACGCCACGTGCCGAGTCAACGAGACTCCGCACACCCTAGGAGACCCTAGTCCCTAGTTTGGGGACAGGGAACGTAACCGTCCACCTAAGAAATCGTGACTCGGTGGCCCCTTCGGGGACGGGGTCCGTGAGAACTGTCGGTTGAAGATCGGAACAAAAAGAGGGAATAGGAGTCCCGAGAATTGGACCACTGAGACCAGTCAGGAGTTTAATAGTCACTGGTAGGTTATAAATACACATTTTCTACACACGGACACAAATCGAAGTAATAACATAGATCTCCCTTCCAAAAAAAAAAAAAAAAATTTCGACAAGATCCATAATCAACGGTGAGAACCCTAGATCACGGGGCTGATCTACCTTGGGTCCGGGGTGACATAACCGAGTCTCTCAGAATAATGAGTGACCTGGTAGTCCCTCCATGGATCTCCATCCAAAATATCCAAAATTAGTTTGAGAGTTTCCCTAAACACTGGAAGGGTAGGGGGGTTTCGTTATCGTAAAGGAACTCTCATATCTTACGTTACTACAATCCATGACAACTGTAGATAGTCATCATTCGTGAACAATATACATTGCATGGGCTCCGATTCATGTACAAGTCAGCACAGACCGAGAGACACCAGGGTACTTGACATCGGATTGTCCGAAGAGACAAGTACCCCATAAGGTCTGTTCTTATGACCTCGTCCAACGGTATAGGAGGAAGTCCCCTAGAAGGGTTGGGTCCCTAACTTGGACGTAGAAGATGTAACGTCCACCTAAGAAATGGGGAGTCGGTAACCCCTTTGGGTTGTATTGTATTGTTAGAGATTTTAAAGGAACGTTTTATAGGGGTAAAAAGTCTTTTGGTCTTTTTTTTTCTGAATGTTTTGGGGGACTTCAAGTTTCTCTACTTTCATGAAACGGAGGATAGTGTGTTAATTATTTACCACTTCGACTTAAATTAAGGTCCTTACCAACGGAACTTGACATGACAACGATGTGACTCTTTATTTTCTTCGGTCTCTAAGTCAGTAAGTAGTCGCTTCTGACTCACACACAGATCGAGGGACTCAACCCACGACCCTATCTCCCCCTTGGCCTGTCGGGACGAAGGTTGGAAGAACCTCGAATCACGGACCTCCACTACCACCGCTACCACCAGTACAGTCGTCCTTTGTCCGTCATTTGTTTATTCGGACATTAACGTTTAGTTCTTTCCGTAAGACTTCCTTTGTTTCCCCTGTCTCTGTATCTTTTTACCCCTTTAAATATCTATCAACCTCGACTTCGACGTTATGAAATCGGTAGACTACATTTCTCGTCTTAGTAACCTTTTATGGGACTACGGCCCTTTCTAACTTCCGTCCTCCTCTTCCCCCAGCTGTCTCCTACTCTACCAACCTACTGTAGTGACTGAGTTACCTGTGCTCGAACTCGTTTGAGACCCTCTACCACTTCCTGTCCCTTCGGACCACACGACGTCAGGTGCTCCAACGTTTCCCAGCCTGTGTTGAGTCGTTGACTTGTTGTTGTCTATTAACTCGGTCCCTTTTGGACTCGTACGGCCGAGTCTCATTTCCCACCTCCAACGACACTTTTCTCCGTCTCTGACTCAGAGAGTCCCTCGCCGTTCGGACCAGACCCTGTGTATACTTTTGATAGGCTGTACCGACTCGTCCCTGGGTCTCGTCTCCACTCCCACTCTCTCTTCGTCTACAGTAGCCCCGAAAGAGCTGGTCTATTCCTTAAGTCTAGGAGAAGAATCTCTTGATCCTTCGGTAAGATCCCTTTCTTGTGGTCGATTAAACAAAAAAGAATAAAATAAAAATAAAATATATGTATCATAAAATTAATCTCCTATTAATGAAATATTATAACACTACCAAAAACGGTATGTAGTGTACTTAGTCGTAATCTTTTCACTTTCACTTCAGCGAGTCAGCACAGTCTGAGAAACGTTTGTACCTGACATCAGATAGTCCGAGGAGACAGGTACCCTAAAAGGTCCGATCTCATGACCTCACCCAACGGCAAAGGAAGAAGTCTCCTAGAAGGGCTGGGTCCCTAGCTTGGACCCAGAGGGCTTAACGTCCGTCTGTGAAATGGGAGACTCGGTTGTCCCTTCGGGACTTAGTCGTAATCCATACGTATACCGGGGAGGGAGAACTCGGGGAGAGGGAGGAGGGAGGGGTAGGGTGGGGAGTTCCGACAGTGTCTCGTGACCGAAACCCGAGGGACGAAGTATGTGCCTTGGGGGTGACCGGTAGGTAAAATGTATATCACTACATATACAAAGTCGCGATAAGAGCGTTTAGTAGAGTGGGGAGGAAGGGGGTCACAGGTTTCACAGACACAGAGGAAATGCCGGAACGTTCAGCCTAGCAGTCATGGTAGAAAGATCTAAAGTGTGTATACGTAACTATATGCTACAAACAGAGAGAGAAAGACTGATTGAAGTGAGGCATATTATCCAAGGTCAAAGTAGGTTGAGTCATCTTGACTGAGCTTACACAAGGAAAAGTATCGACTCATTATAGGGTGACACACATGCATGATGTGGAAGGAATAGGTAAGTAGACAGCTACCTGTAGACCCAACGAAGGTACAAGGTCGATAACATTTATCACGACGTTACTTGTTACCCTATGCATACAGAAAAAGTTAAAACCAAAGGAGTCTCATATGCGGGGCGTCACCCTAACGACCCAGTATACCATCGAAATAAAGATCAGAAAATTTCTTAGAGGTATGGTAAGAGGTGTCACCGACATAATTAAACGTAAGGGTGGTTGTCACATTCTCCCAAGGGAAAAGAGGTGTCGGAGAGGTCGTAAATAACAAACATCTGAAGCTACTACCTGTAAGACTGGTCACACTCTACTATGGGGTAACATTAAAAGTAGACGTAAAGAGTTTATTACTCTCTACAAAAATTCACATTTTTTGAGGGTGTGTTACGGTTTAAATGGTAGACTTGGTAGAAAAATCCAAATGTGAAGTTATCACAATTCATGGAAGTATATCGACACGTTAGTTAAAGGTTTTGAGAAGTAAAACATTTTACTTTTAAGACATGGGTAGTTTGTTGTTGGAGGGTACAGGGGGACGGGGGTGGAGGACGTCGGGAACCGTTGGTCGGAAGGTAGAGGAAGACAGAGACACCTAAACTGGTGACATCCCTGGAGTACATTCGTCTTAGTATGTCGTGTACACACACTGACCGAATAAAGACCCTTGTAATACAGGAGTCCAAGTAGACACAATCGGACTCAGTCTTAAAAGTAGTGGGCCCTCCTTCTCCTGGGCCTAGTCTCCGGTGCCACTACCCATTCAGAAAACGTACCTACGGCGGACCATCTCACTCATCAAAGACCCTTCTCGTTCGGACCTCGGTCCTCGGGTCAGAAGTCCCTTCCTCCCCCTCACCGGTTCTCCGGTCTCCTACTGCCATTCGCAAATGGAAAGGACTCTGAAAAGGACAATCGACTGGACATTTCCCACCCCCCTATTAGAGAGTAAGGGGTTAACGACACCTTAATTGCACAACGAATTTATTCACCAGATGTTTAACAGTAATATGTCACTGGATTCAGAAGGAAAGGAAGAGCTCAAACCCACGTATTACCGTGGACGGAGGAGGTCCCACCGACACTCACACTTTATTTGCGTATTTGATTCGTGTCTCAACGAGTCAGCACAGACCGAGAAATACTGGGGTACCTGATATGCCAGGTACCTTAAAAGATCCGGTCTTATGACCTCACCCATCGGAAAGGGAAGAGGTCCCCAAGAAGGGTTGGGTCCCTAGCTTGGGTCCAGAGGGCGTAACGTCCGTCCAAGAAGTGGTCGACTCGGTGGTCTTTTGACTCTAGTACTGTAGATCAGGGTAGTGAAGTACCGTTTATCTACCCCTTTGTTACCTTTGTCACCATCTGAAATAAAACCCCCCGAGGTTCCCCCGTGGTTTTAGTGACATCTGACTAACGTCGGTACTTTAATTTTCTGCGAACGAGGAACCTTCTTTTCAATGCTGGTTGGATCTATCGTATAATTTTTCGTCTCTGTAATGAAACGGTTGTTTCCAGGCTGATCAGTTTCGATACCAGAAAGGTCATCAGTACATACCTACACTCTCAACCTGATATTTCTTTCGACTCGCGTCTTCTTGACTACACTTGACACCACGACTAAGAACTCCCAGGTAACCTGTTGTTCCTCTAGGTTGGTCAGGTAGGATTTCCTCTAGTCAGGACTTATAAGTAACCTTCCTGACTACGACTTCGACTTTGAGGTTATGAAACCGGTGGACTACGTTTCTTGACTGAGTAACCTTTTCTGGGACTACGACCCTTTCTAACTCCCGTCCTCTTCCCCGCTGTCTTCTACTCTACCGACCTACCGTACTGGCTGAGTTACCTATACTCAAACTCATTTAAGGCCCTTAACCACTACCTGTCCCTCCGGACCGCACGACGTCAGGTACCCCAGCGTTTGTCACCTGTGTTGACTCGCCGACTTGACTTGACTTGACTCCGTGTCTCCCGCAGACCACCTCGGCGGCTCCCTCTCCTCCCCGCCCCGTCCCCGACCCTCACCCGCCCCGGGTCCCGCGCCCCTCCATGCGTCCCCGTCGTCCCGAAGGGCCACCGGTGCTCCCCCGCGGCGCCCCCGCCTCCCTCGCCCAGAGGCCCGCCCGCCCACTGAGTGCCGCCGCCCTCCCTCCCTCCCTTCTACTCAGTCGGCAGGAGGTCGAAGGGCGAGGGCGGCGCGGGGCCGTCGGCGGGCCTCGACTGGGATCCCTCCCCGGGGCCCCCGCGGCGGGACGTTCGCCGTCCCGGGCCCGGAGGGGCTTCGCCCCCGCGGGACCCAGAGCGAGAGTCGCAGAAGTAGAAGCCCCGGCCCCGAAGCCCTCCTCTGAGGCGCGAGCTGGCCCCGACTACTAGGTCCCGCCGCCCGCGGTCGAACCCTCGGCGTCTCCGCGACGGGGGCCCGAGCCCCACCCGCCACCAGAACGTACGCCCCGGTCTCCTCCCCCGAAGGGACCCCTTGGCGAGGGCGGTCCGGCCACCCCAGGCGATCCTACGAGGCCCACGCCACCCGACGTCCGCCGCCGCGTCTCTTGTCCCAGTGGGGCGGGACGGCGGTTTCGGCGTGCGTCATTTGGATGGGACAAGGAACCGCGCGTCCGACAAAAGCGGAGAAGGGTTGCACCACGGGCTACGGGCCACGGGCCTCTCCCAGACTGAGTCTGGAACCCCCAGTCTCGACGGGATCTGGAGCGCCTCGGACCCGGGGCCGGAGCGCACCCGCTAGGTCGGGTCCGTCCCTCCACTGAACAGGATTCCGGGGTCTCCCCTCTGGCTCGAGGACTTAGCCCTGGAGGATGAGTGGTCGGGCACCTTTCACGAATTTTAACAAGGACCGTGGATCAGACGGTAATACATATTATTTATTATATATACGGATTATCGAGTAGAAACACCCCATGAATGACACACGGGGACGCACAAGAAGCACCTAACGAACTAAGAGTGTTGACGTGATTCTGTATTTGTGATGAGAATAGGAGTATACCCCCGACCCCTTTGTACGAGTCTCTTCAATCCATCGAACGGGTTCTAGTGTGTCGATCCTTCATCACACACCCTCAATTTAGGTCTGGAGAACTTAAGTCTCCGACATACGTACTCTGACTGAAGTTTATAACCACTCCACGTCCACAATTGTGTTTTTAATTGACCGGGTAGATTCTTTCTTTACCCTCTAAAAATAAAGGGTAAACCTCGGTTTGACTCCGCAATATTGGACTCTTGTCGGAGAGTCTTTCGAAACTCTTGACAAACCGGACAATCCCCGAAGGGACCACCGAGTCTCCCATTTCACAGACGTACATTACACCCTCTGGACCCAAGTTAAGGACCCAGCCCTTCTAGGGAACCTCTTTCTTTACCGTTGGGTGAGGTCATGAGAACGGACCTTTTAGGGTACCTGTCCTCTGGACCATCCGAGATCAGACACCCAACGTTTCTCAGCCTGTGTTGACTCACTGAAGTGAAGTGAACCGGACAATCTCCGGTTGTGCGCCAACACATTGTTCCAAACTCTCTCCCCCGACACGTAATTTACTGTCCAATAACTGTCAAATGTACTAGGTCTAGGTGTCCGTACTTCGTGTCAGTACCTAATAGTAGAATGTTCTAATTCTTTCTTCAAATAGAGAATTCCTTAACGTCGGGAAATACTCTAATTCTTTCTAGTACTAGCTTCTCCTCCAACCCAATTACGCCTCTGTAGTGTGTACATGCGTGTTTGTGTATACGTTTTTCCCCTCCTTCCTTGGGTTTTCCTGTTTCTTTTTACAAATTTAATACTGCACGAAATCTTAAACTTAAAATAAAGTAGCGTCCTGATACGACGTCCACCAAACGAAGAGTCCCACAGACTTCTCGTTATCACAATTTGACTTTCGATCGATCTGCGATCCCCACCCCAGACCACTCGAGACAGGGAGGTTGGTCCTGGGTTCAAGACGTCAAAGGGTCCACGGTGTCCTGTCTTCTCTTCGTGACCCACAGTAGAGTAGACCAGTAATCGATCGGGAGACGAGGGACCAGAGGCCGGGGGTGAAGACCGAGGAAACCACCGAGTATGAGTGACGAAGTCCCTTGTGACGGAAATCGTCTCAAAGGGTTTATGGACGGTTGTCTCTCTCTGGCAGAACTCCTACAATTTCTGTGTCTAGGGTCGGACACCGTCTCCCCACTAAGAGTCGGAACTAGAATGTAACCACGAGTCACCTGAAATACGGATCCAGGAGGAGGAACCTCTAAGATTAATCAATCTAGGCCCCTAGGGGGACTCAGAACCCCCCTAGGAACTCACGTCGACTCTAACTCGTGCCGACGAGGTCACCATCTCAGGCCTCCCACCTCCACCGGAATCCTTAGAGATGTAAATTCTTCGACGAGCACACTAAAAGTCCAACGAGGGGCCAAACGGTTGGAGATCACATCTTATGTAAAAGGAGATTAACAGAAACTTCTGACGGGGTCTAAGAATGTTGACTTGATAGACGGAATACGTACACTTGACGGAGTGTCCAACAGAGTCTTTGAAACGTAGTTAAGAGGGTGCGCTCTTTCCCTCGTCCCAGGGTCCCTCGTCCCAGGGTCGAATCGAAGAGGATTCGGGGATGGAATCAAATATCCTCAAGAGAGGAATGGTCTCTGGTCGTGAGAGTGGGTAAGACAGTCGAAGTAACGAAGTTCAAGACCCGTCCCACCACTCGAGGAGACTCGACCACCAGCGGATCTCCGCCTTGAGAACGTGGGGCTCCCGAGTCGGTACAACTGTCGGGTTCCTGGAGTCCCTGGGAGTGCGGGTAGAAGAAAGGGGTCCAGAGTCATCTGTCACAACAGTACTGTTCACTCGACCGAGATCCCTGACGAGGGGGGAAGGAAACCCTGCACAAAAATCGGGAGAAAAAAGTCACAACAGAAGACGGGACTCCCGAAGGGTCCACCGAGTCACCATTTCATAGGCGAACGGTTACCCCCTCTGAGCTCAACCTAGGGACCCAGACCTAGGGGACTTTTTCCTTTACCGTTGGGTGAGGTAACAAGGACAGACCCTTTAAGGTACCTGTCTCCTCGGACCCGATATCAGGCACCCGAGTATTTCTCAGACTGTGCTGAATCGTTGATTTGTTGGTGTTATTTTATTGTTGAAGACGGGACCTCATTTCAATGTAGATAGTGGGGGTCGACCTGTCGGTTGGACACTTAGACCGATGACACTCAAGAAGGCCAAAGAACCACGAGTACAATCCACACTCCGATCCTCAGGTCCCTGGACGCAAGACCTGACACACGGGGGTCCCGTATAATGCTTGGCGACATTAGGAGAGGGGTAGTGAGACCCAGGAGACCGTGGGGACACGGTGGAGTGAGTCTAGTGGGGGAGGGGCTAGAGACAGGGACGGGCTCACGAGGTGGGAGGTGGGTCTCGACGGTAGGTAACAAGAGGAACCCTCACCTACGTAGTGCCCTTTAGTGACAAACCCCGGTTCCTCCTTCCTTCCTCCCTGCCCTGACCTTCCCCGCCCACTACCTTTTTCACTGACGGTCGGTAACGGACCTGTACTCGGACCTTCCGACCCGTCCCGTCAACGGCACCACGACTAGTCTTTTCGTCCGGTGGTGACCAAGGGACAGGAGTCGTGACTTCCGATGAACACACAGAAAGGACAAGACGAGATTATCGAAATCCGACGGAGGACCCTGTCCAGGTCCAGGAGTCGGACTGGTTTCCTTGCATTTCTCGTACACGACTCGTAAGGTGGACGGGGACGCCTGGAAGGTCGGAAGAGGTGCTCGAGACACGGGATCGGCCGAGTGGAAACACCCGGGGAGGAGGACCCGAGAGAACGAGAGACCGAAACCCAGTCTTCGGGTCCCTCGGAGTGGTAGGGATCGACCAGAGGGAGTTGGGGGTGGATGGGGAGGCACTAATCGGGGAGGAACCCGTGGGGAAAGAGAGGTAGACGACGACCCTAGGACCGACGACCTCCCTAGGACAATTGTTCCTCCCTCCCTACTTCCTCCCGTCCGTGAAATCCTGAGGAAAGAGACTAGTCCGAGACCGTCCGACCGGCGCACCCGCCCCATCGGAACTTCCACATTAGACTCGACATGGGTCTTCCGACGGGACGGGTCTTAATCGAGCCGACTTTAGGACTTCAGGTTCCCAGTGAGAGACCCAATTTCTCAAAGAAACACAAAGACATAACGTGTATCCCAATAGCAATGGTAGAAAGATTTAAGGTATATATACGTAATCATATGACATAACCACAAAAAGAAAGACCGAATGAAGTGAGACATATTATCCGAAGTCAAAGTGGGTGGAGTAATCTTGACTAAGTTTACATAAGAAAAATTACCGACTCATTATGAGGTAACACATATACATGGTGTCGAAAGAATAGGTAAGTAGACGACTACCTGTAGATCCAACGAAGGTACAGGACCGATAATATTTGTCACGACGTTACTTGCAACCCCATGTACGCAGAGAAAGTTAAGACCAAAGGAGCCACACATACGGGTCCTCACCCTAACGCCCCAGTATACCGTCAAGATAAAGGTCAAAAAAATTCCTTAGAGGTGTGACAAGAGGTATCACCGACATGATCAAACGTAAGGGTGAGACACCCTTTTCCGTTCCCACCCTACTAGACTCTCTTATCGTAACTTTCTACATATAATAGTATACACTTTGTCTAGCGGTCAGGTCCAAACTACGTACTCTGTCCAAGAGTCCCGACCACGTGACCCTACTGGGTCTCCCTACCCTAGGCCTCCCTCCACCCTCCCCCCCAAGTCCTACCCCTGATGTATATTTGGGTACCGACTAAGTATAGTCACATACCGTTTTTGGTGGTGTTATGACATTTCATTAATCGGAGGTTGATTTTTTTTTTTTCAAAGAGACATTTCTAGGGTGTAAGGGACCCTTCCACTCATGTAATGAAAGTAAGTAAAGAGTTACAAAAAACATTATGAAAGTCGTCTATTCTTCGAACTGGTATTCGAAGTTCTACACTTCTGATAGAAGAAACACATCTGTACCCACCGTACCCCAGACCACTTCTCATCCGAATTTTTTTTTAGACGACTTATCTAAATAAGGGGTAAGTTATTTACAAAGAACTCGTGGATGACACAAGGTCCACAAGATCGACGAACCCTATAATTACTTGTTTGTCTATTTCTTGGGGAAGTCCGTCTCTCTACTTGTCATATAAAATATATGTACATATATATACACACCGCGAAGGAACCACCGAGTCTCCATTTCTTAGACGGACGTCACGTCCTCGACGCCCGCTACGTGCAAACTAAAAACCCAGTCCTTCTAGGCGACCTCCTCCAGTACCGTTGGCTGAGGTCATAAGAACAGACCTCTTAGGGTACCTGTCTCCTCGGACCTCCCGATGTCAGGTATCGCAACGTCTCAACCTGTGCTGAATTCGCTGAATCGTGCGTATGTACATATACACACACACAGGTTTCGGACGATGGAGGAGACTTCCTGGAGTGACTTGGGGTGTCAGGGTAGGTCTGAAGGAGACAGGGGAAGCGATATTCGTCTGACACGGTCCAACGAGAAACACTGGGGTCCCTGACATCGACGGTCCGAGGAGACAGGGACCGTAAGAGGTCCGTTCTTGTGACCTCCCTCAACGGTAAGAAAAGAGGTCCCCTAGAAGGACCGGGTCCCTAGCTTGGGCTCAGAGAATACAGAGGACGAAACCACCCACCCAAAAAATGGAGATCGTGGTGGACCCGATTCGTCTGGTCAGAGAAGTTCAAAGGAACCACATGGAATCAAGTCTCTGTCAACTGTTCCTTTCGTCTCCGAGGATTGTTTCCTCTATGAACACCCATGATCCCTCAAAAATGCCAACATACAACATATTATTTGGGATGTGATCTTTCTTTCTTTCTTTCTTTAGCTTCAGCGAGTCAGCACAGGTTGAGAAACGTTGTGGTACCTGACATCGGACGGTCCGAGGAGACAGGTACCCTAAGAGGTCCGTTCTTATGACCTCACCCAACGGTAAAGGAAAAGGTCCTCTAGAAGGGCTGGGTCCCTAACTTGGACCTAGAGGGAGTAACATCCGTCTGCGAAATGTCAGACTCGGTGGTCCCTTCAAAGGTTCACTTTGAATTACGACACATTTACTGACATAATTTTCGTTAGTTCATGACGGACTAGGTTCTTCCACTGCATCCTCCAAGGACTTGAGTGGAAGAGGATACTCGTGTCGTTTAGATATCGTTGTACACCTCTTTAAGGTAGTTTTTTTAGGTCTTTAGTCAACTCACTTAAGATATACAACCTACTTATATATCTTAAACTACTTAGGTGTAGTTTTACTCATCTTTCCGACTCTCTCTTTGGGGTAGGATGTGTCACGATACGTCAGTCCTCCCCTGAGTTGAGGGTCACAGGGGGACCCCTCGGTTCCGAAACCTGAATTATAGAACACGAGATCGAAAATCCTGAAGGTGAAAACCCCTACCCGGACTCTGTCCTCTATCTACCAGGGATCCGACTTGTCAAAGAGGGGAGACCTGTCTTAGAGGTACTATTCACGTCCTACTACCTCCTCCGACCCGAGATGGGTCTATTCTCTATTTTCCGGTGTATAAGGAGTAAGAACTTCAATTCCTCTGGAGAAGTCGATGTATACGGGTCTTTCCGAGGAACCTCAAAATTTTCCCTCCCTCACGGTGCACTATAGTTGATGGGTATCCGGAGAAGTGATCTTAGGTAGAACCGATTCTCTACTCGTACCTGTGTACCCTCCTGGGACTCTACATGGTTTATACCTGAGTCTTGATCCGTTTAGTATTACTAACCGGTTTCCTTTGGACCTTCTTTACAGGATATATGTACTAAGTTTGAAGGTACTCCCATGCTGAGTCGATGAGAGAGAGACTCGGACCTGTTCACCAGTAACTGTTCCGGGACCGAGGAGTCGAAACGTCTTTTCTTAATGGTGTTTCTGTCTTTCATCACTTTGTTCATTTCCTGAATAATCCTCCTCTTCTCATGTCATACACACCTATCTGTGTGCCAGTGGTGACATTGGACCGAAGTTATAGACCGACCCTTGACTTACTTCGGGATAAAGTTCGACGACGTCCGACTCCGGTGGACTCCAGTCGGGAGGTTTTGTGGATCGAGACTTTCAGTTACCCAGAACGTAGGTATCCTAGGCGTTCTGATATCGTTTACTTCTTTATCAAGAATTACCCGATGTATGTAGGTTCGAATCACCCCTCCCTCGTCTGTCTTTACAGGAAAAGAGTCAGAAAAGGACTTCTTCAGGATAGACGTATTGAATTTTTGACAACGAAGTCGCAGACCGAAGGTTAGTCGGACGAAGATCTAACTCTAGTCTGTCTCTAGAAGCTGAACCCCTGTGACTGTCCAGAGTCGTATAGGAGTTGATGACCCTCGGTACCGCTTGTTTCTTACGTCGAACCTGTTAGTGTCTCCGAACTTTCTATTAGTTCTTGGTCCGACAGTTCTCGACTCGACTCGACTTACTATTTCAAGTAGACGATGAACTCTGGTCGGACAGTTCTAACCCTGTCCACCGACAAAACAGATAACGTGTCTTTTGTTCTACCTTTCATTTCCTTTTCCTTCTTTGTCTTCTTATACGAAGTTTTTTCTTTCTTTTGTTCTATTTCTTTAACCTGTATTTAATGAGTTATTTCTCAAGTTTTATTGCTAGTATTTCTACAAGGGACTCTAGTCTTCTTGTTACGTACTTGTTTCACTCCCAAAGTTGTCTCAATCTTTTTATGTTCCTTCATGGTCTGTCTTTAGTGTCTCGACTTATTAAGTCAATGACTTGACTTTTTAAGTTATTCCCCCTAGTTATCGTTTGATCTAGTTCACCCTCTTTCCTAATCACTTGAACTTCTGTACTATCACCTTAAGTGGGTTAATCTCCTCGTTTCTCTTATTTTCTTTTTTTTTTTCCCATTTCTCTCGAACTCTTTCACTTTCAACGAGTCAACACAGACTGAGAAGCACTGGGGTACCCTGGGGTACCCGATATCAGATACCTCAAGAGGTCCGGTCTTATGACCTCACCCATCGGTAAGGGAAGAGGTCCCCTAGAAGGGTTAGGTCCCTATCTTAGGTCTGGAGGGTGCAAAGTCCACCTAAGAAATGGACAACTCGGTGGTCCCTTCGGGTTCTTATGACCTCACCCGTCGGATAGGGAAGAGGTCACCTAGAAGGTCCAGGTCCTTAGTTTGACCCCAGAAGACGTAACGTCCACCTAAGAAATGGTCGACTCGATGGTCCTTTTGGGATTTCTATCGAACACTCTACGGTAATTCACCTGGTTATAAGTGTAATATCCTCAAGGTACTCCTCTTTTCTCCCTCTTTTCCTGTCTTTCAAATAAGTTTTTTCATTACCGGCCCTGAAGGGACCACCAAGTCACCAATTCTTAGGTAGACGATTACGTCTCCTGTACCTAAGCTTGTGACCACTCCCTTGACTCTAGGGTGTGCAGAGTCTTATTGATTCAGGTGCACGACGTTGACGACTCGGACACGAGAGACCACTCGGGTACATGGTGTCGATTCTGGGTTGTACCGGTTTTTTTTGGTTAAAAAAAAAATTTCTGAGATTCAAAGGTTACGTCCCCAGCACCTAAGTTAGGATCAACCCCTTCAAGACACATGATACGTGGGCCGGAGGAGGTGGTTTTCTGGGGTTATACAGTAATACTCTTAATCATACTTCAAATGAGTTTTTTAATTTTTATCTTGATAGTATATTAGGATGTCGGGGTGAAGACCCACAAATAGTTTTCCTTTCCTTTTGTTCTAGAGTCTCTTTATAATTATATACGTCGGGGTACAAGTAACGCCGTATGTTGTCGTGTTATGTCTATGTTGGATTTACGGGGAGTTACCTACTTATCTATTCTATATATGTGTCACTCTATGATAAGTCGGTACTCTTTCTACCTTTAGGATGCCAAACACTACTGTACCTGTCTTGAACTCCCGAAATACTTCACTTCACTTCACTTCAGCGAGTCAGCACAGGCTGAGAAACGCTGGGGTGCCTGACATCGGATGGTCCGAAGAGTCAGGTACCCTAAAAGGTCCGTTCTCATGACCTCACCCAACGGTAAAGAAAGAGGTCCCCTAGAAGGGTTGGGTCCCTAGCTTGGGCCCAGAGGGCGTAACCTCCGTCTGTGAAATGGGTGACTCGGTGGTCCCTTCACTTTATTCGGTCTGTCTGTTTCTGTTTATAAGGTACAATAGAGAATATCCAGCTTAAAATCTTTCAATTTGAGTGTCCCTGTCTTACATCTTTTAATTAGCAGTCCCGGACCCACACACACCACCCCACCCCCTTTATCCTTCTCTAACCATTTTCGAACGTTTGAAAGTCTACTTATTCTAGACTCCTAGATCACATTTGTACCACTGAAAGTCAAGTCAAGACATCGAGTCAACACAGACTGAGAAACGCTGGGGTGCCTGACGTCGTACGGTCCGGAGGGACAGGTAGTGGTTGAGGACCTCAAATAAGTTTGAGTACAGGTAACTCAGTCACTACGGTAGGTTGGTAGAGTAGGAAACAGCAGGGGAAGAGGAGGGTGGAAGTTAGAAAGGGTCGTAGTCCCAGAAAAGTTTACTCAGTCAAGAAGAGTAGTCCACCGGTTTCATAACCTGAAAGTCGAAGTCGTAGTCAGGAAGGTTACTTATAAGTCCTGACTAAAGGAAATTCTACCTGACCAATCTAGAGGAACGTCAGGTTCCCTGAGAGCTCTCAGAAGAGGTTGTGACGCCAAGTTTTCGTAGTTAAGAAACCACGAGTCGAAAGAAATATCAGGTTGAGAGTGTAGGTATATACTGATGACCTTTTTGGCATCGAAACTGATCTACCTAGAAACAACCGTTTCATTACAGAGACGAAAAATTATTCGACACTGAATTACCACTGAAATCCACTATTGTTACAAAGCATTCCGAAGGAACCACCGAGTCTACCATTTCTTAGGTGGACGTCACGTCCTCTGGACCCAAGCTAGGGACCCAGTCCTTCTAGAGAACCTCTTCCCTTGGGTGAAGTCATAAGAACGGACCTCTTAAGGTACTTGTCACCTCGGACCGCCCGATATCAGGTACCCCAGCGTCTGTTAGCCTGTGCTGATTCACTGATTGTGAAGTGAAGTGAAGTGAAGTTACACGACATATTGACGTTAACAGTTCTCTCATCTTGACTTTACAAGAACGTTTTTTTCGGGGATTTTATTTTCTATTTATATACTCCACTACCTATACAATTATTTGACCTACCCCATTAGGAAAGTATTACGTATACAGATAATTTATTGGTGTTACATGTGGAATTTATAGAATGTCAAAACATACAGTTAATATGGAGTAATTGAGACTTTATGTTATTTAGTCCATCGAAGACACTCACACACATAGTCACAAACATCGACGTTTTATATTTTGAGAACCAGTCTTTTCATTAAATAAAATCCTATAAACTACGAGTCCTTTGAAGGTCCCTATCGTTTCTCTGGTCGAACGTTTGGTGTGTCTGGATAATGATCCGGTCGCTTCCGCGCGGGGGTAGGGATCAGTACCCGTCACGTAGAGTATGCCGGTTTTACCCAGGGGATCTGTGTCCTTGGAGTACAGGAGTTCGGGGTCTACAGGTACGGAGACAGAGGAGGTAACGGTCCTCTACATCGGGATGACCCCATCGGGATGGACGGAGGAGTGTGAGAAAGAAGTGAGTGTTAAACTTTGGAGTCAACCAACGGAACCCACCCACCTCGAATCCGGTGTACGGACGAGGGACCGACTTTTATTCCGACCCTTTCGTTGAAAAGACCGAAGATGCTCCAAGGCAGTCACGAGAACCAAAATCGGTTGTCTTTGACTGAGACCAACTGAATTCACCTCCCTTAAATGACGTCCTTTCCATCCTCCTTTCACTTCCCCCCGTCAGGAAACGCTCCTTAGATGGTACACGAAACAGTAAGAGTAAGAAAGAAAATTAGGAGGACGGACAGTTGGAACACTTACTCCATAACAATGAGGGTGAAGTGTCTACTTCTTCGACTCCGAGTCACTGAAATTCCCTGAACCGATTCTAACAGGTCGACCATTCGCCGTCTATGTCTTTATTTTAGATCTTGTAAAACTAAATTTTAAGGTACGACAAAGACCTCAAATAAAAAGAGAAAAATACACGTACCTAACGGGGTTTCGAGGTTTATAAAAGTGGTGACGACCTCTGGACCGTCGTAGTCGGTCACCCCACCGACGGTTCCCGGCACCGTCGTCTCCTCTGACCCTCCGCCCCATACGGACACACCCAGGAAACACAGTCCATAAATATTTGGACCTAGAAGAGGGAGTGTTGTTTATAGTCTCCATAAAGAAGACCGAGAGTCTAAGTCCGTTCCAGAGGAGGGGAGACAAGTATTCTTGTGAAGGTCCTCTCCGTCATGGGTCTCCAGTCCACTCCGGTCCTGTCGACCCCCACTTTATACCGAGGGTCTAATATCCATGGGACCCCTGAACCCCAGACGGTATCTCAGGGAACCTGTCGTTCCTCTAGTTTTGTCAGTTAGAGTTTCCTTTAGTTGGACCTTATAAGTAGTCTTCCTGGCTACAACTGCGATTTCGAGGTTAGGAAACCGGTGGACTACACCTCGGTTAAGAAACCTTTTCTGGGACTACGACCCTTTCTGACTTCCGTCCTCCTCTTCCCCCGTCGTCTCCTACCGTAGTGACTGAGTTACCTGTACTCAAACGCATTTGAGACCTTCTACCACTTCCTGTTCCTTCGGACCGTACGACGTCAAGTACCCTACCGTTTCTCAACCTGTGTTGACTTGCTGACTTGTTGTCGTTGCACCCTGGTTTCCGGGCTTTGGAGCAGACGTCCTAAAACAGGGTTTGGTGTACCGGAACGGAGGAAACCGGTGCTTACCAACCAAGTCGGACTCGTGGTGACCGACTAGTCCCGGGTACTACCCGAAACCACAGTCCCGACACCGGTGTAGTCTCACGACCCCTACCCGACCCGGAATACCAACTCCCCGTCTTCGTCCTTCTCCGGGTCTTTCTCGTCTTTTTCTCCGCCGGGTGGACTCTCCACTAGCGTGGGACCCAGGACCCGTGACAGGGGAAGGACAATGTACCGAAGGACATCCCACCAGCAAGGACCCCAGGGATCTTAGGAAGTCTCGGAAGAACGACACTTAAGGCATGTCAATGTAAAAATCTGGACTGCCTCGCTATCTCTGACACCACTGGGTTACTCTGGTTGCTCCCTTCTGGGCCTAGTGTCTGGGACTACACCAGACGCGTGGTGTAGGAGCAGCCGGCAGGAACCCTTCGACAGTAGCGGGTGTGAGCCCGAGGACCGAGGACGTCAAGTCTCAGTGTCCTTACGGAGCCTGGCGTCGGACTGTTCCCCCATTCTACACCTGATCTTCGGGTCCCTCTCTCTCTGTTTCCCGGTCTCCCCGGTCCTGCGTGACACCCGAAGGTGAGTGCTGTGGTAGTGCCTCGAGCCGGTGCCCCACACAACATTTATCACACGAGGAGTACCCCCAGTTTCGTACCCAAACATAAAATTACACACATGACTGAGTAAATTGACAAAGTTTTAAGTCTTCTGTGTCTTCCCTCACGTGACTTTCAGTGAGAGGAAGGGTCGGCCGTCGAGGGGAGGGGGCCGTTGGTGACCTCTCAAAAGAGTCGGAAAGACTTGACAAGGTACGTGTGTCTTCACTCGAGTGAGTGTGCCGCGGGACTACTGTGTACAGTCGGGTGCTAAGGGTAACAGGACGCGGACCAAGAAGTAACACTTATTCACTGATTACAAGAGGACCCACTCCCCTCTAATCTCCGGTAGGACCTTGTCCATTGTCTCGACCAGACGGACCTTCCACCTGTGTCACCCGCCGTCGGACAAGACCGGTCCGGGAGTCCCTCCAACACACGTACACTCACACGTACACACACACACATACACACACTCCCACACACACACATATACAAAAACATACACACACACATACACACACTCTCACACACACTCATATATACATATACTCCTACACACTCACATATACACATACTCCTACACACTCACACATACACACACTCATACATACATACACACTCCCACATACACACACACAAACACACATACACACACTCACACACACATACACACACTCTCACACACTCCCACACACTCACACATACGCACACACTCACACACATATACACACTCTCACACACACACTCCCACACACTCACACATACACATACTCTCACACACACACACTCCCACATATACACACACACTTCCACACATACATATACTCTCACACATATACACACTCTTACACATACACACACTCCCACACACACATACACACACTCTCATACATACACATACTCCCACACACACACACTCCCACACACTCACACATACACACACTCTCACACACACACACTCCCACATATAGATATACTCTCACACATACACACACTCCCACACACTCTCACACATGTACAAACTCCCACACACTCACACATACATACACTCTCTCACACACATACTCACACACACACACTCACGCACATACACACACTCCCACATACACATACACACACTCCCACACACACATACACACACTCCCACAGATACACTCACACACACACTCCCACATACGCACACACATAGACATACTCTCACACATACACACACTCTTACACACTCCCACACACATACATACACTCTCTAACACACATACTCACACACACACACTCACACACACACTCCCACATACACATACACACACTCCCACACACATGCACACACTCACACATACTCACACATACACACACCCACACATACACACACTCACACAAACACACGTGCACAGAGGTCCTTCGGGAACCCTTTCGAGACCACGTCTCGGGGTGTGACGTGAACCAAGATCCAGACGTCAGAATTGGGAGTCAGACCCAAAGGAAGGGTGTTCCCCGTCACTGTTCTTATAGGGAACGCCGACAACCCTCCCACCCTGTTCCTACACGACCCTTTAGTAGGAGGGTCCATTCCCCAATAAGAGTCGACCCGTCTGACCTTCTCCAAGAGGTAAAGGGACGTTACCGTAGAACTGGGAAGAGACGACCCGAGGGCGGGTGACGGAGGAAGAGGCCTTGGCTGTAGTAGAATGGGACCCCTCAGTTGTCTTCGGAAACGGGGTCGGAGGGTGGGGGTGGAAGGACGGGTGTCTGGCCAAAATCGGGGTGGAGTGGAGAGAGGGCGGGAGAGAACCTTGGACTTTGAAAGATGGAGACGGGAGATGGGGGTGTAGAAGGTGGAAGGGGAGTAAGGACCGAGGGAAGTCGGGGATAAGGTTGTACGAGTCTAAAAAGGTAGACCATATCATTTGGACCCGAGGGAACCCCGAGTCTGCCAATTCTTAGACGGACGTTACGTCCTCTGGACGCAAGCTAGGGACCCAGCCCTTCTAGGGGACCTCTTCCCTTACCGATGGGTGAGGTTACAAGAACGGACCTTTTACGGTACCTGTCTCCTCGGACCGTCCGATGTCAGGTACCCTAATGTTTCTCAACCTATGCTGACTCGCTTATCGTAAGTGAGTGAGTACCGTTTGGGAGAGGACTGGGGTGTAGTGGTATTTGACGAGAAAAAGAGGGGGTGACGTTTCAGTTTAAGGAACTTTCTACTCGAATCGGAGTTTGGTACTGGGGATGAGAAAGGAAGTGAAGATTCGGTCAGAGTGCTAAATTTTTTTAAAACCGGTACAACGTTTTGAACACCCTAGAATCAAGGGACTGATCCCTATCTTGGGTACGGGACACATCTCCTTCACACCTGAGGATTTGTGACTTGGTGGTCCCCTAAGGGGACAGTATAAAAAATTATCTTACAAATACCTCGAAATGGATAGTCCACGAGAAGATTCTTGAATACACATCACTGGGTGACTTATGGGTCTTGTTGTTCAGTTTCTCCATCCATGACAATGATCGGGTAAACTGTCTACTCCTCTGGTTCCCCCTCTCTAACTGACACCAGTGCGACTCATGTCAGGTGTGGGTCCCTCACTCACCAACGTTTTGGTTCAAGAGACAGATCGAGAGTATACGTACCTAGGTCCTTCGTTTAAGTACGGTCCAGTCGTTGGTCGAGAAACAGGTTTGTTACCGTGGACAGTCACTCAAAACTAAGGGGGTAGGACGGAACCGAACCCTGTGAAACCAAAGAAGTCAAAACTACAAGGAGAAAGAGAAGGGGAAAGAAGAGGGAAAGGAACCCACTTAGGTGGGTAAGGTCCCCAGGGACCCACGAGTGACTAGAGGATTCGATATTAGACGGTCCGAGGAGACAGGTACCCTAAAGGGTCCGTTCTTATGATCTCACTCAACGGTAAAGAAGGAGGTCCCCTAGAAGGGTTGGGTCCCTAGCTTGAACTCAGAGGACGTAATCGTCCGTCTAAGAAATGGTGAATCGGGGGGACCCTTCGGGGAACTAGGGTAATCCCCAAATGTTTCTGAGGTCAGGTCGTGACAAACGGCGTCAGTCAATTGGTGGACCCTAGAGTCAAATGTCTAGTGAAAGAGTTCTCCGAAGGTTTCTGGTAGAGAGACACACGAGAAGTACAGGTGCAGACCGTGACAGTCTAGTGAAGAATTAGACCTGACGTTAACAGATAAAGGACCAAACTCCCGGGACAGGGGTGGTTCAGACCCCTCACACAAAGGAAAATCTAGACTATCGAGGTACGGAACGGAAAACTCTCGTGAAGTATTTACACACGACTCACTGTAGAGTTACTACGCCTAGACCGACCTCGACACCCTCCCTTTCCTTAACGTTTCACCACCAAACCAAGTTCTCTTTAGTTTCTCTCCCTCCAAGTTCTCCCTCCCCTGTATACATATGGATACCGACTAAGTACAACTACATACCGTCTTTGGTTGCGTCTTAACAATTATCATTCAATCCCTGAAACCCTTTCAGTACAGGTGTGTCGATACAAATTTTACCTATTGGTTGTTTCTGGATAACAATTCGTGTTTCTTGAGACGAGTTACAGTTCACGGTTCGGACTTACCCTCCCCCCAAACCCCCTCTTACCTAAGTACATATACATACCAACTCAGGGAAGAGACAAGTGGACTTTGATAGTGTTGTGTCATCAGCCGAATTGGGGTTATCTTTTATTTTTCAACTTTTTTATTACATCTCGTTAATAGGAAGTTAATTTTTATTTATTTAACTTTACAATTTTTTTCTATTTAATTTCTCTCCTCCTTATTACATCCTCAAACCTTACTTGCACATGTGTATGATATGTATTTTATCTTTTGGGTTTCCTGGACGACTTATCGTGTCCTTTGAGATGAGTCATAAGATATTATTGGACTTACCCCTTTCTTAAACTTTTTTTATATATATATACATGTATACATATATATATTGACTTAGTTAGAGACACGATATGTGGACCTTGACGACGACGATTCAGCGGAGTCAACACAGACTGAGACACACTGGGGTATCTGCCGTCGGGTGGTCCGAGGGGGTTGGGACCCTAAGAGGTCCGTTCTTGTGACCTCACCCAACGATAAAGGAAGAGGTTACGTACTTTCACTTTTCACTTTCACTTCAGCAAGTCAGTACAGGCTGAAAATCTCTGGGACACCTGACGTCGGATGGTCCGAGGAGGTAGGTACCCTAAAAGGTCCGTTCTCATGACCTCACCCCACGGTAACGGAAGAGGTTGTGGACTTTGATTGTGTAACATTTAGGCGATAGGAAGTTAATCTTATTTTACTTACACTTTTTTCTATTCTTTATAGATTTATCTACGACAGGTATCTTTAAGTAACTTGACATCCTTTTATTTCATACTGATTTTTATACACACGGTTAAACCTTTCTGACTTTTTTGTTTCTCTTCTCAGTTTTTCTCTTCGTGTCTTCGTACCTCTACGTGTATCGACCCGTCCGAACAGACCAAGGGCGAAGGGAGTAGAAGGGGAGGTTCCCGCCGCCCTTCTCGGATCCAAGTTTACCCCTCCTAGACACAAGTACAGGACGGGGTGGTGGACGACGTCACACTAGATCTCTTTCAAGGAGTTGGCCAAACAAATAGCAACTGTCTTCGGTGGACTTTGGTGTCCCGTCACCCGGTCCCGAGACGAGAAAGAGACAGGGGTCTACAGGAACGCGTTTACCGGGGGTAGAGGTACGGAGACAACAGGTTGAATCTCAACTCTCGGAGCCGGTCTGGGAAAGGTTTGCGTAAGGGTACAAGTTTGGGGGAATGGAGGCACATATGAATCTAAAATGGAGACTTTCAAGTTGGGTCGTTGCCTGTAAAGAGGGTCTCCTTCCTCCACTGCTGTAAAGTGGACCGATAGGATGTGGGTGTTCTACCGTGTCGGGACGGGTGGACCTCCTCGTTAATATCTTCGACAAATACGTCTACCTTGTCGGGCGTGGTGTCCGACGAACCCTTAATGTGACTAAGACCCACGGATTTGTGCTTGTCGACTATTCTGGGTGTCGACTAATTTTTTTTTTTTTTGGGCGTGTCAAAAGCACGTTTCGAATAGAGAAAGTCGGAGTGTTGTCGGGACCCACCCCTGCCGCTATCAGAACTCATCTCCCACCCGACGGTTGGACCTCGGGGTCCTTCTCGACTACAACACCTAGTTCAAGTCTCCAACGGACGACGTCTCACAGAAGAACGAGTCTCTTCCCGTTAGAACGGAAGGTGAGTCCAGAAGTTGACTAACTTACTCCCGGCACAGGGGCGGTGTAATACCTCCCGTGAGAGAAGTGAGTTCAGGTATCTAAATTCTAGAGTAGGTTTACGTCGGGATATCTTTGTGGGTCTTACTACAAACAGACGTACAGACCCGTGGTCCCAGATCTGTGTCACGGTATAGTGTAATTGGTAGTGTTCCCGAAAAACAAATTAGGGATCTTGGACCCTCCATCCAGAACCCCAGAGGTGACTACTATTCCTTTCCCTCCGAGTCTCGTCACTACTCCAACTGAGCCCCGACATCACGTGCGGTAGTGGTTCCCCGTAGAGAGTGCTGATGTACCTCTTACGAGGGACCCACAATGAGCTTTTGGTCGTGGGTCCCTGGGTTTCGTCCCTGGATACTCCAGTACTAGTCCTGGACTACCTTTACCTATCGGTAAAGTCAAAATTAAGTATTGAGACAAGGAAGATCCTAACTGTTCCCAGACCCGAACCCTTAGTACTTAGTTGATCTGTTGGATAACTATTATTATTATAGAGGTAAAATAAAACGAAACTACGAAATATCACAATGTCGAAGTATCCTGCAATTTCGACTCGTAGGTATCACTTCTCCCCTTTTCTCGAGAAAAACAACGTCCGAAGGGACCACCGACTCACCATGTCTCAGGCGGACGGTTACGTCCTCTTCTTCCTCTACACCCAAGTTCGGGACCCAGCCCTTCTCAGGGGACCCTTCCTCCACCGTTGGGTGAGACCATAAGGACGGACCTCTTAGGGTACCTACCTCCTCGGACCGCCCGATATCAGACACCCCAGCGTTCCTCATCTTGTGCTGACCCGTACATCCGAAGTACAATGGGAGGTAGCCTTCCTGAGACGCACAGTTTTTCGATTCGTGTAGTTCTGGTGAATGTGACGACCTTTATAAGGACCACCTTTATTCCTACTTAGGAAGGACAAGTACATTGTTCAAAAGGGTCTGAAGTAACCGAACACCCATGATCTCTGTCAGTATCAATACAATCAATGATTTCTCTTTTTTTTACTGCTTGTCTTCCCTCTACGACCCGTCGACCCTCGCGTGTGGAGAGTGGCAGATCTATTCGAACGGAGTAAAGAAGTATGGAGTGACACCTTTCAGATTGTAGAAGGAGGGGTACGAAGAGAACCAGTTGACCGGGACTGAAGGGCGAAGCCCGGCTGTCGTCAGAATAGTGGTGAGGGACACTGCAAGGACAAACGGTCGGATCGTTCGAAAAGGCAATAAAGGTTTAGGTGGGGGAGACGGGGGCGACTCTCCGTAGGCACGAACGCCGGCCGAACGGTCCACGGACCGCCCCCACTACCTCCCTCGCGTGTCTCACCCCCGAGGTCCAACCTGTCCTCGGGTGGACAAGAAAGGTTTGCTTGAAGAGCTCCGGAAAGACGTCGGGTCAAGACCGAGGGCCAACGAACAGGGAGGGATAAAGGAGTGGAAGGAAGGGGACGGAAGAGTAGTGATAGGAGAAAGAGAGTCCTTTCTTGTAATGTAAGGAGGACCAAAGGAACTACCCCTTTAAGGTAGAAAACAGTGGGCCTCACAAACAGAACCGAGGTCCGGAGCGGGACCGACAGGACCCTCACCCGTCTCTGGAAGACTCTTAAGAAGTACTCTCTTCGTCCGGAAGAGGGAGGGGCCAGACTGAGGACGGTGGTGTCCTCGGGTCCGACGCGAAGGGTCGTGGCCGGTCAACTCTGGTCGTGTCCAGGGGTAGCTAGGGTCGACCTCCGTGGGGGGCGGGGGGCGGGGCCGAGACTGGGTGTGCCGAAACACTAAGCAGGTGGGGACACCAAACAGGTGTCACTCACCCGCGGGACCCGACTTCCGTCTTCCCAGACCAGACCTTTAACGGGAACTGAAGGACCACAGACCTGTTGAGACACGAGTCCACCTGTAGACCCTGCCACAAGTGCCCTAAGTACCGGGGGGAGGTAGGAGAGGGGGGAGTGACCCTTATGAGGTCCGAGACATAAGTCCCTGGGAGGAGACGGAGCATTCTTAGATGCATGGGGCAAGGGATGACACCCATAGCTTCCGACCTGCAGGTCGAGGTCCCTCAAGACTACGGGTCCGAGACCTCAGGAGACGCTAGGACTCTACAAGACACAACGACTTCGTCAAGGGACAACGAGTCGCCTTGGGACCCCCAGGACTTTCGAGTAAGTACGTTCAGTTCTACGAGACAAAGGGACTTATTACGGAGGTCTACTGGGTTGGAACCCGTGTGTCCCTGTGGCGATGACAAGAGTCTCGGAAGGAAAGACGCACTGGACCATTTAACGTACGACTCCACCTGTCGGAACCAAATTCACTTAAGAACACCAGAGAATCGGTCTTGAACCTGTCCTTTCCTGACTTTTTCCTTTTTTTCAGTTCGAGTCGCATAAAAGTGCTATTAAAAAACTATGGAAGAAACACACTCCGTAACGACGGAAATCCTCCCTCGACCCGGGGGTAAAGGGGTGAGGGGCGAGTCACCCTAGAGACTAGGAGATGGGAGACGGACTTGAACTGGCGTCCTCGAGACCCAGGACACCGGACCGGAGGCAAGGTCCTCGGTCGAACACGACGACCGACCACACCCTAGTGCCCTCTAACTCGACACCCTTACTGTGACTGAACTACTAAATTATACTTGATGTTAGCAGATAGATCTGTCCTCTGGTCTTTTTCTTATAGACCCGTCCCCGAACCGGTGGGACCACCACCGGAACCACCGTCCTGTTGGTCTGTTACAAACCGGTGGACTACACTTCCCGGTTGAATCGTCCTTTCTGGGACTACGACCCTTTCTGACTTCCGTCCTCCTCTTCTTCTACTGTCTCCTACTCTACCAACCTACCATAGTGGCTAATTTACCTGCACTCGAACTCGTTCAAGGTCCTCAACCACTACCTGTCCCTTTCGACCGCTCGACGTCAGGTACCCCAACGTCTCAGCCTGTACTGACTCGTTGACTTGTTGTCCTCGGATACAAGAGGAACCCCCTCTGTTTGACCCCACTAGACCGACCCCTTTCTTCCGTTCGTCCACTTCCCCCATCTGTTGTTACTCCTCCGGTCGACCCCTCAGGAGTGACTATCCTACCGTCGAATTCTCGTCACTCTTTGTGTAGACCCACATATACCCCCTCTCAAAGAGTCTGTCCTCTTCTTTTCCACCGACAGACGAACCTGAGTCGGTGTCCCTTTTGGTACTCCTGTCTCTCGAGCACCTCTGGTCTAGCCCGTCTCCCGAACGTTCGGGAACATTTCTGACCGAAAGTCCCTGAAGAGACCACCAGGGCACCAATTCTTAGTCGTAACCGTTACGTCCTCTGTGCCCAAGCTAGGGATCAGGTCCTTCTAAGGTGTACGGAGCCTCGTTGATTCGGAGACACCGTGTTGACGACTTCGGACCCACGAGACCTCGGACACGGGCGTCGATCTCTCGACCGGGCCGAGCGGCGTTGACTTCGGGTGCACATCGTCACTTCTAGGTCGTGTCGGTGTTTATTCATTTTTTAAAATTTTCATTGTATTTTTTTTTTTCTGACCAAAAGGTAAGTTCCTTCTATGTTTCGGGAACTTCCCCGATTCGTCTCCTCATGTACTAGACTGAATGTAAAAATGTTCCTACTTTCACTTCTACAATCATTCGTCTCCTCATGTACTAGACTGAATGTAAAAATGTTCCTACTTTCACTTCTACAATCAGTGAGTCAGCACAGACTGAGAAATGTCGGGGTACCTGACATCGGGTGGTCCGAGGAGACAGGTACCCTAAGAGGTCCGTCCTTGTGACTCACCCAACGGTAAGGGAAGAGGACCCCTAAAAGGGTTGGGTCCCTAGATTAGACCCAGAGGCCGTAATGTTCGTCTAAGAAATGGTAGACTCGGTGGTCCTTCGGGAAAATTTTCGTACTGAGTCTGGATAAACAAAAGTCACGATATATCATGAAGTAGCATACACACACACACCCCCCCCTTTATTTGTTGTTAAATGAACAGGTGAGAGGAAGGTATTCGGGACCGGACGAGAAACGTTATTATTCGACAATACTTGTCGACAATGCTTGTATCAAAAGTGTAGAGGATCACAAGGACCCACTCGTAAAGGTAACCCACCCCCATAAATGCTCTACTTAGTGACCCTACTTGTAGTAGAAATTGAAGACTGGTGTATAACCTAAAGGTGGAGGTGAACCTAAAGACTGACTACCTACATTTTAGACTGAAGCCTAAAGGAGTGACCGTTCAGAACAGGATTTCAGAGGTGTATAGTCATTTTCCGTTGAGGTATGAAAGACGACGAGTCCAGTTGTGGAAGCACAGGAGGACTGAGATTTGACAGTGGCTTAGGATAATCTGACTGGAATGGGAAAGATTAATCTAGGAGGAACGGATGATGGGACCAGATTTCGTGGTAGTAGAGAGTGGTCCTAATTAGGTTATCATAGAAAAATTTATGTTGAGACTTTTTAAAAAAATTTAAATAAATAAAAACCGACGGGACCCAGAAACGACACACGTCGGAAAGAGATCAACGCCGCTCGCCCCCCATGAGAGGTCAGCGACACGAACCAGAAGAGTGACGCCACCGGAGAGAACAAAACCTCGTGTCCAAGGTCTCGACACCGTACGCCCGAAGCAACGGGGCTTCGTACACCTTAGAAGGGTCTCGTCCCTAACTTGGGCACAAGGAACGTACCCGTCCATCCTGAGGGCGGTGTCCTGGTGGTCCCTTCTGAATTTGACGTAGGAGAAGGAGTCAAAGGGATGTCTCCCTCGAAAACGTCTGGGTTCAGTCCAGTCCTGGGAAGGAGAGAGGTGTGGGACGTTGCCGTCGTGGAGGAAGTCTCCTTTTGGGAACCTTACAGGAACCTTACAGGAACCTTGCCGGTTACTCTGGTAGACAGAGAACAAAGGACAGACTAGGGGAGAGACACTGAGACAACGAGAGTGACCGGAGACGAGACAGGGACCCTGGACGGCTGTGGGACGACGGAGTCCGGAAACGTGACCAACGATATGATTTTATCGGAGTCACAAGACGAAATAAGTCACAAATAACAGACAAAGGGAATTATTTTCCGTGAAGTGTCCGTCCCGCAAACATAGAGGTCGTGGATCTTACCACGAACCGTGTCACACCCAGGACCCACCGACAAATAACCTACTTAGTTACTCACCTACTTGCAAGACCAATACATTGGATTCGGTCTGTTTCTCCTCCACTGTAGTCCTCCCCGCTCTTCGTCCCTCGTCCACCGTCCCAGTCCCCTGTCTTCCGGGACCCATCTCGCCCTTCTACCAACCCAAACCCCAAGATCTCCTTCCTCTCTGTCCTCCCCTACTCTCCCACGTATGGACCCAGTTGACTACTTCTCCGAGAGACAAGAGACGGGGTAACGGACGAAAAAGAGTCCTTTGGAACGACCAAGGAGGAGAGATCTTGATCTCACTTCAGTACTTTTGAACATTTTAATTCAATCACTTTGACAATCAAAGAGTCAACACAAACTGAGAAACTCTAGTGTGTTTAACGTCAGACGGTCCGAGGAGACAGGAACCTTAAGAGGTCAGTTCTCATGGACTCACCTATCGGTAAGGGTAGAGGTCCCCTAGAAGGGTTGGTTCCTAACCTGGAGCCGGAGGGTGTAACGTCCGTCTAAGAAATGGTAGACTCGGTGACCACTTCCAGGGTTTGATTCGATCATGTAGATATTTTTACTTTATCTTGTCTTATCCTTTATCGTCTCGAGTTGCACACATCCTTCCCATTCACAGTACTATTTCGAAATAAAGTAACTCCAAACACGTGTACCATGTACACACAGGACTCAGTGTATATACCAACCCAGTATCTGTTTGTTTAAATTTCGGTGACCAAGACTCACACCCACCCCTTCACCTTCTCGAGTCCCCGGTCCACTGATCTTCCTAAAACAACACTTAGAACTTTAGTAGTCACGAAGGATCCCCCATGACGACCTTTCTTCCTATCAAATGGTTCCAGTTTTGAGAAGTTCTTTACGGGTACCCAGACTTTCACCAGAAAGGAGGAACAGGTTCTAAAGAATAAGATTTAGAAGGGTCACCAGGAGGTCGGGTCTCGTCGACCATCGAGGAACGGGTGGTCATTAAGGTTGGACGGAGTCATAGGATCGTTAGACGGAGGTTACGACCCAGTACCAGGACCCGACCCAAAGGAGTGAGTATGTGAAGAGTGAGAAAGGTTCATACGAGTAGTCCTTTTGTCGTCGTGTTACGCTTTACCTCGTCCTGGAATGCCGAGAATGGTGGGGGGTGGAGTGTAGGAGACGGGCGGAAAACAGATACCTTTTTGAAATCGGTTTGTTATTAGTCTCTTCACTCTTTTACGTTTGTGTCCTTTTGTTAGTTTCCTCTGGTTCATTGTTATTAAATCAGTAACTGTATCAGTTTCCTCGAATCAAGGAGGAGGTCCAAATATCTATTATAAGACTCGGCATAGGACACTCGACAGAACATCTATGACTTTAGGGGTGCCCGACCTTATTAAATTGAGGTGCTACTAGTCTGACAACGGTATTGTATTCGACGGTGTTAAGACTCTTGACCGGAGTTCCTTTGCTTTTGTTTGACTGATACCTGGACTTCTAATTGGCATGAACTTTGTCAGATCTACTACGACCAGTCTGGTGATTACTGGCTAAAGTTCTACTGCCAGTCTCGACTGATACGACAAAGACGTACCTCGGGGGAGGGAGACAGATATTTTCGAGACCGGGGAACTAACAGTCTCGTCCCTCAGTGGAAATCTGTCCTCAGACGAGAGGGGGTTGACGGAGACCAACGACCGTAGGTTTTGTTTCGTTTGAAGGGAAAACGTAAACTCACCACTCGCCCGGGGTGAAAACCAGTCACAGTTCCAGTCAGTGGTAGAAACCTCACGAAGACACACGGGAAGAACGTTGAGGTGTTCCGTGCGTAAGGAGAACAAAATATCTCCTCCCCATCCCCAGGTCTCCAACTCTCCGAACAGGTTCCAGTGAATCATAGTCTCCGTCCCAAACATGAGTCCAGGTAGAGTGAGGGTCCACATCGGCAACGGTTCGTGAAAGGTTGGAGGGGATGGTCGACTGGTTAGGTGAGAGTACCCGGTAGAGGTGTCGTACTCCAAGTCTGAAGTACGACGTCATGTTGATGTTTCGCGAGTAAAGTCCCTACAAGACAAGATATCGAGACTGCGGTTAAGAGGTCGTCCTCGACCCACAGGACGTCAAATTGACAAGACTGTGGTGGATGGGTCTCTACCGTGGTATAAAGTGTCCAACTACCGAGTCAGGGTGTTCTGACGGGTGGGGTGAAGTCTACAGTTGCTTACAGGTCCAACAATGGACACGAGGCCGGTTGATATGTACTCTCCAAGGGTGCTAGGGTAACACCCAAGGTAATTGAACGATCTCACCGAGTCTCTTGAGTCCCTTGGCCAAATGAATGATCTAATAGCCAAATAATGTTTGCCGTACTTTCCTATACTCAGTTGCCGGTCTACTTCTCTACGTACTTCACTCCGGAGGTTCCGTCCTCGAAGACAAGGACCCCTCAGAACTCCGGTCGTACCATGAGTACCTACACAATAATACCAAGTGATCCGACCTTCGGGAGGTTTGGGGTAGGAAAGCACAAAAATACCTCCGAAGGGACCACCGAGTCTCCAATTTCGTAGACGGACGTTAAGCCCTCTGGACCCAAGCCAGGGACTCAACCCTTCTAGGGGACCTCTTCCTTTACCGTTGGATGAGGTCATAAGAACGGACCTCTTAGGGTACCTGCCTCCTCGGACCACCCGATGTATGTCAGGTACTCCAGCGTTTCTCAACCTGTCCTGACTCGCTGAAGTGAAAGAAAGAAAGAAAGTAATACATTTGTATCAACTAATTTTGTAGCCGGTAACCATCTAAGTTGGAGATTGGGTAAAGGAGAAGGGTCTCCAATTCCCCACCCCGACTTGACAGGTTGGAAGGTTAGTAGGCAAACCAACGACCGTTGGTCGGGCTAGGAATCCATGAAAGGTTTTCAGTGGAGTAAAATTGGAGTCCACACCGACTTTCTTTATCCGATTCTATCACTGTGGAAATAACAAGAATAGTGGCTCCTTTAAGGTTCCCAAAAGCCTCGAGACACGGTCTTTGTCCCACTTTTAGTTCATGTAAAGAACGATATTAAGTGTCATAGTGGTCAAGAGGGTGTCACGATTTCGTATTTGAAATTTTAAGAACTCACTAACCAGAGGGGACCACCAGGTCACCGATCCTGAGGTACGAAGGTTACGTCCCCCCGGTCCAAGTTTTATCGTTAAGGTGGATCACACACAGATGACACCCAACCCGCGGAATCCAAACGTGGGTCACCCACTTGACCCGGACACCCACCGTCACAGTTTCGACAACGTCCTTCCCTCTGAGGAAGGTCCCGGACTTTCGCTTGAGAACAGAATTGTGAGTCTTTACTTAACAGGGTCCTCTGTGTGTACGACTGGTTCGTACTGTGAATGATTTCACAGTGCTGTGAGTTATTTCCCTTCCCCGTGACCCCGCCTCTCGTCATCCCATTCCCTTGGGTCCTCCTGACGAGGCGGTACACCCGGTCGGGGTTCAGAATACTACTACCCCAATCAAAGACCCAACAGAGACCGGTTAATAAGACTGAGCCCTATGAAGGACCACCACGTTCGTAACGAGTCGATTCTACCTGATTTCGTTCTTCCTAAGACCCTCCACCTTCCTGTACGCCACAGAGGAAAACTAGAAAGGACTTAAAAAGACCAAGCACCACCGAACAATCAAGGTGCAAGGAATAGTCCTGGAGGACATCATTTTATTGAGTGTGTTTACCACTGGGACCAAGGACCGGTCCCACCTACCAAAGTCCGTTACCCGAAGGGGATTGTTTCGCCGGGAGCCAACGACCGGGACAAGGACTGGACACGAGGCACCCCGTCAAGAGGGCCCGGGACACCACGATACACCGTCGGGGATGTGAAGGGACTACTGAGAGTCCCCTTTCAGCTGTCACTGAAGCTCCATGTCTTCCTGGAAGTAAGGTCTTCCTATGCAAGTCAGAGTTTGTAATCGGTTCCGAAGGTTGACGTTTCAATGCTGGTAAAAGGAACCAGGAGCTCCCCGGACGAGGGCCCTTCCACACACCGGTCGAGTGGAGACGAGGGAGTTCAAGACGAAGACTCGAGGGTCAATCACTGCCAAGTCCCTGCGGTACGGCTGTCAGTCTACGTATCCTATTCCATGAGTGTCTTGGTCGGAGAACCGTCCACCGTCTCCACGGGCGCCGTCACCCCTGAACTGTGGGGAGACTCGAAACTCCCGGACCCTTGGGGTGGAGGCGGGAGACAGGGGTCGGAATCCTGAACATCGACAAAGGACACCAATAATAAAGACGTAAAGGAGCAAGAAAACTAAAAAGTCAGGAGGTTTTGAACAAATTGATTAAGGGATATAATGTAAACTTCTTCCTTAAGTATCCCGGACGTGAGGTAGAATTCGGACAAGTACGACTAGTACGAGTCGGTGGAAAGGTTACCTGAGACTTTAGACACAAATCACGAATACTTTTGTTGCTGTCTTCCTATTCTGGGGGAGGTCTGTCCCCTTGGAACTTCTAGCATAGATCCAATGAGTAGCGGATTCTCTTTGGTATGTGATTAGTGGGGAAGGAGGTCTGTCCGGTATTTAAAAACACGTAGTTAGCCTCACATTGGACCCCAAATAACTAATAACCGATTAACAAACTGACAAACTCGTGTACTCGTGTATCGTACACTTACTACCCTAATGACCCTAACATAAAAGGAACCAAATACATTCAGAGTTCCTTAAACCTCACCACCCAAGTCTGTGCATGTGTACCCCATATTTTCTAAAAGTGTTTACGACCAGTCCCAGGAACCGATTCTCCTCTGAGACGGGACCCGGGCGGCCACATTATTTGACGTGAGGTGAGAGACGTAACAGGAAGACTCACTCAAACAAAGGACCTTGCGCACCGATGTTTTTTAAGAGAGACCACTCAATGGATAAAACCTAAGACAGAAGAACTGGTCTGGCACCAACATATAACCAATAAATTGTCAAAGGTTGGGCGGTGTTAACTCTCGTCTACGTCACCGACGTCCATATCTCATGACCACTGAGTCACCATTTCTTAGACGGACGGTTACGCCCCTGTACCCAAGCTAGAGACCAGACCCTTCTAAGGTGTACGACACCCGATTGTTTCGGGTACACGGCGTTGATGACTCCGGACTCGAGACCTCGGACTCTCGACGTTATTCATTTTCTTTCGTCTATATTTTATATGATTTATATTGTCGGTCGCTAAATACTTCCTTTACCACTTTATAAACGAATACAGTCGGGCCCAACCTATTTGATGATGAGAGGGACCCTCTCTCTAAACATGAATTGACTTCACGACACTGACAGGAAGAGACGAAAACGAATGTCGTTTTACACGGGTCTTACAGTAAGTACCCGGTTTGATGGTGATCTGTTCTCGACTGAGGTTCATAGTTTTGTAGGATTCCGTGGGGGTGAGAGTGGGCCAATGACTTCGTTGGGTGTCCAGTCTTCACAATTAGACATCCCTACCAATTCCTCAGTTTTCTATTAACTTGTCCCCTGAAGGGACCACCAGGTCTCCAATTCTTAGGTGGAACGTTACGTCCCCTGTCCCCAAGGTAGGGACTAGTCCCTTTATTCTAGAATATACGGTGGCCCTAGAATCTCTTGGGGTTTGATCCCTCAGACACGATGTTGCTTCTCGGGTCTAAGGGATTGTTCTGGACTACATCGGTTTATTTTATATAATTTTTTTTTTTTTTCCATTGACTTCCGTTTAATGTCGGACTCTCGAAAAAAATTTTTTGGTAGACAAGGGAATTGACCACAAGACATTCTATTCGAGTTCTTAAAGAGAATCAATGGTCAAAGACAACTAGGAACACCCCGTCAAAAGAAAAGGTCTTGTAGTACATTAACCTTAGTGTATTAACTATTGGGAAAAGCCTAACTGAAGGAAGTGAACCATTATACTTAAATTCAAAGGAGGTCCAGAAAGACGTCGAACTATTCAAAAGAAAGAAAGATAAACCGACACGGAACGGAATTAACGTCATAAACCCGACAAATCCACGTCGTACACCCTAGAAATCAACTTCATACATCCTAGATCAAGGGACTGGACCCTGACTGAGTCCCGTGGACGTAACCCTCCCGTCAGAATTGGTCACCTTATGGTCCCTTCGGGGAGTAAAGAAAAATTAAAAGTTTTGATGAGAGACTTTACCCGAAGGGACCACCGAGTCACCCATTTCGCAGACGGATGTTACGCCCTCTGAGAGACTTTATGTAAAATAGTAGAGGTTGAATGTGTCCTTCTTTGATTCCGGGTCCGTACAATTAGTTTACGGTCCCCGTCCAGAAAAATTACATCTAGACAGAGTTACAGAGACCGGTCACCCCCGGTCTTAAAAGGTGGAGGTTTTCACAAAGTGACCGTACAATTAATAAAATTCGAACAATAAAAGATTCTTTGGCCTCTGGACTTTCTTTACGACGTTTGGTTTCCTTCCCAGGAAGAAAACAATCTTTGTAACTGTAAACATTCCCTTTAGAGGTAAACGTTACCACAGAAAGAGTAACATGGCCCTTCTTTTACTGGTCTAGAGATCTTTAAGAAACCTCTTCGTTACTGAAATTAGACGTAGTGTTGTAAATTGGAACAAACGACTCGAAAGGGTGGGACCAGGGGAAGGTATTGACCGAGAGGGGTGGGGGTCGTGGGACTAAATGGAAGACGATTCCTACCATAAACTCCGCTTCAAATCAATACAAAAGACACAGAGAGGGCGTATCTGTTCAATCTTTGAAAACAAACTACAAGAGGACGATTGGACAGAGCACGGTTAAATTAAGAATATAGTAGGCCTACTCGGACCTCCCATTTCTGTTCCAAAAGGAGGGACTGTGGGGGAGGGGTACCAACACTCCGAAGAGATCCGGACGGGCCCGAAACACCAGGACCCGTTCAGGTGTAGAGAAAAGAAACGGACAACTCAAGGGGTACAACTCTTACATCTTATTAGACACAGAGGAACATCTGACTTTTCTTTTTTTTTTTTGGTGTTGCCCGAGTTCTCACTCCACTACATACATATGAATGTATGCACATACCGTCTTTGGTTGTGTTATAACATTCATAGGAAGTCAATTTTTATTTCTCTTTTTTTCGTGTTGGTTTTTCAACTCTTAGTACAAAATAAGCCACCTAAAAGACTCCTGAATGTGAGTCTTCCGTCAGAGAGCCTATAGAGACTCGGTGACGGGCTTCTCCACTCACTCCTCCTATCTATTCGAAAACGTTTTTCTTTTTTTTTTTTTTGTTTTTTTGTGTTTTTGGGTTCATCAGTCTTGAAGTCGGAAAGGAACATCATTGCTTAGGTGGACGGTTACTTCCTCTAACCCCAAACTCGGGACCAGACTTTTCTAGGGAACCTCTTCCTTTACCGTTGGGTGAGGTCATAAGAACGCACCCTTTAGGGTGTCTGTCTTTTCGGACCTCCCGACCCGATGTTAGGTACACCAGTGTTTCTCAACCTGTACTGAATCGATGGTTTTTTGTTGTTTCAACCTTATACTTTCCTAGTAACAATTAATTTCTTTTTGGTCAGTAGAGCTCAATTACTTAAATCGTGAAAAGATACAGACCCTTCTACGTTCTCAGACCCGAATAATTTTAGTAACAAAACTACACGTGGAGTCAATAGACCCCGGTTCTAGGACGAAAGAGGTAGGACTTAAGGGAGTCCCACGTGTCAAGCCCCGTAGACGTCACCGACTACCGAACAATCGGAGTTAAAAGAAACAAATGACTATATCGTCCGTCGTAAAAAGTAGGTGTCGGGGTCTACTCTTGATATTGACCCTCTGTCGGAGTGTCGAGTCGCCTTGACGAGACTTCTCCGTCCGTACTACGTCCTCTATTCTACCGGGGTCCGATTTGTCGATATAAGAGGGGATACCTGTTTTTGAGGTTCTATTTTCTAGAATAGACCCTATTTCCTGGTGTTTAAGGAGTAAGAACTTCAGTTCCTCCGGAAGGACTGATGTGTACGTTTCTTTCCGATAAACCTCTAGTTTTTCCCTTTACTGCAGTTGGATGGGTATTCCGAGAAACGATCTTAGGTTAAACCGATTCTCTACGCTCACGTGTGTACCATCCTGGGTCTCTATTTCGTTTATGTCTGAGTCTTGGTCCGTTTCATTCTCCTGACCAGTTTCCTTTGGACCTTCTTTACAGGGTATTTTCACTAAGTTTGGTGGTGCTCCCGCACCGAGAGAATCGGTCGGGCACTTAGATAAATGTGTATGAGAAAGGGAGGATTATTTCTGAATTGACCGAATGATGAAAGGCAGAGACACACCTTTAAGTAAACATGTGTCGATCACCCGGTCCCGGAACAGAAACGGGTGACCAAGGACCACCAGATCACCGGTCCTAAACCACGAGAGTGACAGATCCGGACTGGAGTCAGAGACCAACCCCTAGTTTTAGAACGGAGTTCAGTGACGTCCGACTCCGGTGGGTTCTAGTCCCTCCAGGCATGTAAATACTAAAATAAATAAATCAATCACACATTAACGAAATGTCACAGTACAATCGAGGACAACATTCTACTTCACTTATTCGATATACGTACGTTTACACGGGAGGGAGAACCTTGAGGGAGCTTGAGGTGGGGAGTAGGGTGGACAGATCCAGTAGTGTTACCTGACCTTACCCACTTAAATTGAGTCTACTGGTAATATAGATGATGACACCCGTTCTTAGGGAATCTTCTTTACCTTATCGGTAGTACCAGTTGTTCTCAGGCTCTACGTCATGAACCTACGTTAGAGTTTTTGCTGTCTTACTAGAGACAAACAAAGGTTCCGTTTGGTAAGTTATTCCGTCATTAAGTTCAGATACGGAACTGGTCATTACGACTTTTTCGACTCTAACTTACCAAGATACTTCTGGATTTTCTGGAAGATCTTGATTGTGGGGTTTTACTACCGGAAAAGTAATATCCCCTGACCTTACGTTTCCATCCTTCAGTTCTTTGTGGACCTCATTGTCCGTTTAAACCGGAACCTCATGTCTTACTTCGTCTCGTTTCCGATTATCTCGAAACGGTTCTCTTGCGTAACCAGTATCGTTTGTAGGAGAAGGTTGTTGTGTTCTTTTCTGAGATGTGTATCTGTAGTGGTCTACCAGTTGTGACTTTAGTCTAACTAATATAAGCAACGTCGGTTTCTACCTCTTCGAGATATGTCAGTCGTTGTTGTTCGGACCCTCGACTGACACCGAGTCCAGTACTTGAGGAATAACGGTTCAAGTCTGAAGTCAACTTCTTTGATCCCTTTTGGTGATCTGATAAGTCAATACTGGATTTAGTTTAGGGAATACTAATATGTCACCTTCACTCTTTATCTAAGTTCCCTAATCTAGACTATCTTACGTACTTCTTGATACCTACCTCCAAGTACTGTAACATGTCCTCCGTCACTAGTTCTGGTAGGGGTTCTTTTTCTTTACGCTTTTCCGTTTTATCAATAGACTCCTCTGGAATGTTTACCGACACCTTTCTTCTCTTCACTTTCCGTTTCCTCTTTTCCTTTCTATATGGGTAAACTTACGTCTCAAGGTTTCTTATCGTTCCTCTCTGTTCTTTCGGAAAGAGTCACTAGCCACGTTTCTTTATCTTCTTTTATTGTCTTACCCTTTCTGATCTCTAGAGAAGTTCTTTTAATCTTTATGGTTCCCTTATAAAGTACGTTTCTACCCGTGTTATTTCCTATCTTTAACATACCTGGATTGTCTTCGTCAGGGAACCTGACGTTCCTCTAGGTTCGTCAGGTAGGATTTCCTCTAGTTAGGACTCATAAGTAACCTTCCTGACTACGACTTCGACTTCGAGGTTATAAAACCGGTGGACTACGTTTCTCGACTGAGTAAACTTTTCTGGGATTACAACCCTTTCTAACTTCCGTCCTCCTCTTCCCCTACTGTCTCCTACTTTATCAATTTACCGTAGTGGCTGAGTTACCTGTACTCAAACTCATTTGAGACCCTCAACCACTACCTGTCCCTCCGGACCACACGACACCAAGTACCCCAGTCTCTCAGTCTACTGACTCGTTAACTTGACTTGTCTTCGTCCCTATAATTCTTCTCCACCGTTCTTATGTGTCTTTCTCGATATGTTTTTTCTAGAAGTTCTGGATCTCTTAGTACTACCACACTAGTGAGTGGATCTCGGTCTGTAGGGCCTTACACTTCAGTTCACCCGGAATCCTTCGTAGTGATGTTTGTTTCGATCACCTCCACTACCTTAAGATCAACTCGATAAAGTTTAGGAATCTCTACTACGACACTTTCACGACGTGATTTATACAGTCGTTTAAACCTTTTGAGTCCTCACCGGTGTCCTGACCTTTTCCAGTCCAAAGTAAGGTTAGGGATTCTTTCCGTTACGGTTTCTTACGAGTCTGATGCCGTGTTAACTTGAGAAGAGTGTGCGATCGTTTCATTATGAGTTTTAAGAGGTTCGGTCCGAAGTTCTCATGCACTTGGTACTTGAAAGTTTACAAGTTCGACCTAAATCTTTTCCGTCTCCTTGTTCTCTAGTTTAAAGGTTGTAGCCAACCTAGTGACTTTTTCCTTCTCTCGAGGTCTTTTCGTAGATGAAGACGAAATAACTGATACGGTTTCAGAAACTGACACACCTAGTGTTGTTTGACACCCTTTAAGAGTCGTCTGGTGGACTGGACGAAGGATTCGTTAGACATAGGTCTACTCCTTCGTTGTCAATCTTGACCTGTACCTTGTTGTCTGACCAAGGTTTCGTATAATTTTTCCTTCTCTTCCCCTGTCGTCTCCTACTTTACCAACCTACCGTAGTGGCTGAGTTACCTGTACTCAAACTCAATTGAGGTCCTCAGGCACAACCTGGCCCTCCGGATCACAAGACGTCAGGTACCCCAGTGTTTGTCAACCTGTACTGACTCGGTGACTTGTTGTGTTCCCCACCCCCGACCGGGACGGGTCACATAAAGAATAAGAGTTTCAGACCTCTGGAGGGACTGGTGTACACGTGTCTTTGCCAGGAACCTCCAGTTTCCCCTCACTACGATTGATTACGACCAGATGGGTCTCCGGAAGCACCATCTTAGGTCGGACTGACTCTCTACACACGTATGTATGCCCTCCTAGGACTCTATATCCTTTATACCTGACACTTGGTCCGTTTAGTTTTACTAATCGGTTTCCTTTGGACCTTCTTTATGTGGTCTTTTCATTAAGTTTGACGGTCCTCCTACGCTGAGTCACGGGGCGAGAAGGCGGACTCAGGTCGACACACGGATAGGCGTGTATGACATGTGACACAGGAGAATTATTTAAAATGAATGAAGTGTCGAAAGACAGAAACACACTTAAGAAAAGACGTTTCGGTTTCCCGACCCAGAAACAATGACTGGTAACCAGATCACCAATCCTAGACCACACAAATGACGGCTCTGGACAAGAGTCAGAACCCGACCCTTGACTTCGGGACGAAGTTCCGTAACGTCTGGTTCTAGTGGGTTTTCGTATAGTTTCCTAAATAATGAAAGACTTTGATTTCTCTTGTGACCCCCAGAAAAAGTTTCATCCCAGCCATCGAGTCTACCATTTCTTAGACAGACGTCACGTCCTCTGGACCCAAACTAGGGACTCGTCCCTTCTACGGGACCTCTTCCGTTACCTTTGGGTGAGGTCATAAGAACGGACCCTTTGGGGTACCTGTCTCATATCAGGCATCCCAGCGTCCCAGCCTGTGCCGCCTTCGCTAAATCGTGTAAGGGGTTTATCGTTTTAGACCCTTCTAAATACGATTCTCAGGTACGTATAACTGCTTCTCCGAACTCGTCTCCTCTCAAGTCGTATCTTAACCCCGTTTCCAACTATCATAAACGCGAAAGGATAGACCGAATAAGACGAACCGTTGTACAGAAGTTGCGAGTAGGAATAACGTGGGACACAAGCTTGAAGTAAAGAAAACTTCCATTTCATTATAAGGTAAAATTCCTTATAATAACACATAGGGAAGTAGACAGACTGACTGTAAACCCAACAAGGGTGGAAAACCAATAACACTTGTTACCACGACACTTGTAACCACAAGACTTAAGAATAACAGAGAGAAGTAAAAAAAAATTACAATTCTATCTCGGGTTTGTCTTTGTTCTTCACCTCTTATTTCTGTCCTAAGGATGCGAAGACATGAGAGGGGACGGGGGTTGGAGTACGACAAATAGAGTAAGACAGTATTAACGACCGATCTACGAGACTTGTCGAGCGATCTAACGTCAGAAAGTCTCACTTCTGAGAGGGTGTTCCACCGGACCACTCTAACTTACTGTGGGGGTCGTAGGGGAACGGGGAGGAAAGACCAATCGTACCTCGTGGTGATCCCCACCCCCACCTCCTCGTCCCCAACAACCCATAGAGTGTGTTTAACGACGACGAAAGGACCGAGTGAGTCGAAGAGGTACAGGGTCGGACACACAAACCGAGGTAGTGTAGTCTAGGACCGGAGAAGTCCTGGGTGTCGTGGTTATAGTTCGTGGTCTTACCCCACCCCCACCCCCCACCCCGAAGACACCACCAGGTCACCGATTCTGAGACACGGGGGGTACGTCCCCCGGACCCAAGCTGAGGATCAGCCCTTTAACCAGGGTGTACGACGTTGATTCTCAAGTCTACGGTACTGATTCTGGGCCGCGTCTTTTTATTTCTTTCTTTTCTTTTCTTACTCTCCTCTAAGCCTAAACAACAGGAGTACCCTAAGTGCACAAGGGAAAGTGGGTACAGTACAGGTAAACACGAAGGACTGAGAGAGGGGCACCCGCAGCTCAAGGTCGCAGCCCCGTTTCTGTTATCAGAATGTCTCTGACGAATTGGTCGAGAACGCCAACCCATTCCAGTTTAGGGAATCTTTTCATAAATTATAAGCGTAGAGACAAATTTGGGATTACCCATATAGGAGTACATAAGTTGGTTGTTTAAAACTCATGGATGGTACCTGATCTTTTGCCCAGGACCCCCATGACGTCGGCGGCGGTTCAGTGAAGTCAGCACAGGCTGAGACGCTGGGGTATCTACCGTCGGGTGGTCCGAGAGGGTAGGGACACTAAGAGGTCTGTTCTTGTGACCTCACCCAACGGTAAAGGAAGAGGTTACGCACTTTCACTTCAGTGAGTCAGTAGAGGCTGAGAATCGCTGGGGTACCTGACGTCGGATCGTCCGAGGAGGTAGGGACGTCTGAGAATCGTTGGGGTACCTGACATCGGATCGTCCGAGGAGATAGGTATCCTAGAAGGTCCGTTCCCATGACCTCACCCCACGTTTACCCCGTCCCTCATTTTGTTTCTGAGACGGTAGTCCCTCGAGTACAAATACCAACACAGGAGGTCTGTGTAACACAACGACGTTCTTTTCAGGACCCGATCCAAGGTCCCAACTACACACTTGTTACCACTCTAGACCTGGTTTTAAGGAAGTAGAGAGCTACAGGACTACAGAAGTGATCATTTTTCCCTCTGGTTGTAAGGGTGGATGAAGAGTAGGTTCGTGTCTCGGGCCGGAAGGGACCACCTGGTCACCGAATCTAAGACACGAGTTTTACGTCTCCCGAGTCCAAGTTAGGGACCAGTTCGTTGATTGAGGGTGTACGGTGTTGATCGAGGGTGTGTGGTGTTGATTCCGGACCGTATCAGTTTATTTATTTATTTATAAGTTTGTTTTGTGTCTCGTTTCCCGTCCACTTTCTGCGGACTTTTTTATTCGTCGAGATTTTTTAATTCTCCGTTTTGAGGTTTTGGTCAAACCTTACAACAGTAGTAGAAAATAATACATAGTTTAACAGAAATTGTAATTCAATGTTGGACTAATTTGAACTATCTGTAAAAATAGATAAATTTCTGTGTGTGTGTGTTTAGAGCGATACATGTTATAGAAAACAGATCTCAGATCGTTTGTATCATGGAAAGTAACGTCCTAAAGACGAATTATATTATTCGTTTTTGTTTACTGGTTTTTTATATATATAAATATATTTTGGTTTCGTTTGGGTTTAGGGGTTCAGGGAATTGATGTTTGTAGTTACAACTTCTCTCGTAATTTTTGTGTTTGTGTCTTATTGAAAGAAACAAATCTTTACGTCTTACTTATGATCTCAATCACCGTTTCCTTTCTTTTTGGGTATTTTTGTCTTGGGGCGCTTTTATTGGTCGCCAGAAGTGCCCACTTGCAAGGACGAGTCCCGTGTTTCGAGCTGAGATCTGGTACAGAGCCAAAGACGCCTACCGTGTTGTGTCCTAGTACGACTTTTGGTACGGCTTATAGACCTTCTGTCCTTCTCCACACTCCCGGACGGACTGAAAGACGACCTTCCACCTCCCTCTCCCCCTCTGCCCTCGGTAACTCCAGGCTGTTTGCTGTTCCTCCATCCTGTCACCTCCCCAAGACCACCGGGTCACCAATTCTGCGGTGTGAAGGTGACGTGTTCGGTCGAGGACACTTGAGAGTCACACTCTGTGCGGGTCTCGATTTAAATTACCAGTTTAAGGTTGATAAGGTTATGGCAGTACTCTGAAAGTGAAAGGAGAAAAACGGACAGACACAAAGTATAAGATCAAAATGAAATAAATTTTTTTTTTTTAAGAATTTTTTTTAAAAAACCGGTGTGGTGCACTGGACGTCCTAGAATCAAGGGGTTGGTCCCTTACTTAGACACTGGGGACGTCACCTTCACACCTCCTCAGAATTGGTGATCTGGTGGTCCTTCAGGAATATAAAAACACGAAAAGTGACTTTCACCGAAGTTCCGAAAGGATCTAAGTCTACTCCCCACGGTTAATGGTGATTCTCTCCTTCACCAAGAGAGAGAACCTCTTAGAAAGGTCACCCGTCTCCCCTCCCGACACAAGGGATGACTTAGAGTAGTGAGGGAGCACCCCGGAGGGGACCCCTTGGACTACCGGGGACTACTGAAGACCCCTAACTGACCGTTCTCTCTCTACCAACCTTTGAAAGCCAGGGTAAGAGCAACAAGTGGAAACCCACAGAAAGACCGGTATCGTCCTCCACTCTGTCAAGTGTAGGTACGACGAAAATGACTTTGACGAAAGTCTCCTGTTTCTTTTCGTCGACGAAAAACACTTTTGTACAGGACTTCTAATAGACCCATAGTGATCGTCCTACAGACCCACTGGATGTAGGAACGACGAGGTTCACACCGGGCACCTGGTTTGTGTCACCTTAATGGAACGTAAATAAGGACTTTGGAAAGTCCATCACCCTTACCTAAGACCTCTTCGTGACTCAAGTTCAGAGTCTACGAAGTGAGGACTGGAGTCTCTGAGACTAGTTACATGAATTGGAGAGAGAAAGAGAGACCTTAGACATTTTACCCTTATACTTATCAAAGGTGGAGTACCCATACCGTTCTCAATCTATACAACTATTTAAGTACCTAATCACTTTTGTCACGGACCAGTCTCATTGTCGAAGTATTACCAGTCTCATTCTCGAAGTATTTAACATTGATGATTCCAAAAAAGGGTTTCGGGGACTGTGAATGGTAGTGGTGCCGTTAGGGTTATGGGTGTCGCGGCTACTACACCTTAAACGAAGCCTTCTAGAGCAGCTACCGAAGTCCCGTCCTGAATCACCCCTTTGGTTCTGGGTTAGTTGTGTCGGGATGAGGTCCGAGTGGGAGAGGGAGGTACCGTGAGTAGGCTGGGGACCCCACGACACCAAGGTTTCGCTCCCGACCCCTGACCGACTACCTACCTTTCCTCTTGGTCCTTTCCCAGGGGGTTCAAACCCGTTCTTTGGTACCTTCCTTCTCCCCACTCGGGGACGAAACCCTAGACACAGAATAGACCGGTATCCCAAAAATAATAACAACCAGCGATTCGACACCGGCTGAGAAATCACTGGGGTCCCTGACATCGGGCGGTCCGAGGAGACAGGTACTTTAAAAGGTCTGTTCTTATGACCTTACCCAACGGTAAAGGAAGAGGTCCCCTACAAGGGCTGGGTCCCTAACTTGGACACAGAGGACCTAACCGTCCGTCTAAGAAATGGTAACTCGGTAGTCCCTTCGGACCGGTATTTCAAAGAAGGATAATGATAATACCTTCAAGCATGTAAACGAGGTCGAGTGTACGTGCTCGACGAGTGTTCAGATCTTCCGTTCTCAGGTCTTGACCCTCGTGGGCGATACGTCCTACCGACCTACCTCCGGGTCACCGACATCCGTCGATCTTACGAAACGATGAAGAGGCCAGAGACTAACGACGGGACCTCCTTAGTCTCTGGGTCCCGTCCCCTCTTTCCTCTGTCGGTGGGACCCACGAAGGGTACCCCTTCTCCACAAATCCTTCGTGGTGTCACCACAGGAGTGTCTAGTTCCCTCGACTTCCGTAGAGGCGAAACCACCCTAAATGGGTCTCGTCGACCCGTTCCGTGTTCCAGAACACAATTCGAATGGAAGCTAAAGTTCGGGAGTTGATTTCAGAAAACCCCCGTCCACAGCCACTTTTTAACAAGATGGTGGGGCCAGTATGGTGTCGTCAGGTCGACGTCTCTCTTCCTGTCCCAACCCCCAATCTCTCTGTCCTATTGGTCCTGACTTCGTCTCTACGTGGGCTCAAGTCCTTTTTCAGTCACCCCTCCCCTGCGACTACATGGCGCCACACCTACCGGAAGTCGCAGAGGGCGACCCCGAGCAGGAACAAGAAGTCGAACAACATCCACAGGAGCATTTTGAAGACCTGAAGGAACTAGTGGACCCTTTGTGGCTGTTCTCTACTCGTCCCTACCTAAGAAATACTTGTTTACAGTGGACAAGGTAAACGAGTGTACGTCGGTGTTTAAGGGGACGAGACTTTACAGTGTCCCGTCTGCGTGGTGACCCGATCCTGTCGGGGGAGTCCCAGAGACCCCAGGGGGTAGAGGAGGGTGTAGGAGATCCTTGGGGAGACCGGTAGAGGTGAAGACGAACGTGGAAACCAACCGGGGACATCGGGGTGGACCGAGAAAGGGAAGTTTCTCTTTTTCTTTTAATTTAACGGAGTTATATTCCTTACTTTTCGTTTTTAGGATGAGGACTAGGTCGATCAAGAAAAAGGAAGATCGAAGGTAGAAAAGGGAAGTGAGACTCTGACACACTGAAAACCACTTAATGGTTTGGAGAGACGTGTACTCAAAGACGTATACGTCTTACCTCTAGCATTACCAGGACTGGAGTCTCCAATAGGACTTCTCAATGACCGCTATAACGTAATTCGGCCATCGTGTCACAGACCACGTCTCATGTATACCCTATTCTTGACCGATAATATAATATTGTACTTCCTCTGTGAGAATAGGAGGACGTGGACCCGTGTAGAGGTAAGTTGTTTACGAACAGGGGACGAGGGGTGGGGGGTTTGGTCTTGACTAGTTGTTGGTCGTAAAGGGCATCGTCGAAAGTATTAATCGGAAAGGATGAAGGTACCGACTCCGGAAATAGTAGACCTGTTAATTTAGAAAAAGAGGGGGTGAAGGGGTGAAGGGTAGGGGTATAGGTGATAGAGAGAGGAAAGCGGGGAGGACGATTTATACTGAGCTGTAGGGAGGGATTTTGTGACGATACTACCTCGGGGTGGGACCGGGGGGTGGGTCGGGTGTGGGTCGACACGAATCTGGGAAAGAAACGGTCCTTAGGGGACGGAGGTGGTCGAAAGGAGGACTATAGGGGAGAGAGGTAGTTCCAAAACCAGTTACAGAGGGAGAGGTACTTCGGTCTCCTCTGTGGGGAGCGGATGGATACGGTCGAAAAGTTTAGGGTACCCCAAAGACCTATATTTACTGAAAACATTGTGGTCAGTCAGGAATAGGGTGTACCTCACCGTTTCAAGGAACTTAGCACCTCGTGTCGAGTAGATAGAGACCTGGGGCGTCTCTCACACCGTATCGAGAACCGACGACCACCGTACACAAATATTTGATCCCCTCCCCTTGATCCGGTGTGTTTCGTAATAAAAGGATTCGACACATGGTCTCTTCAACCCCCTCACGATATGTCCACACTCTCCGTCTGTGGTTGAGATGGTATGACGGACTGGAGAAGAGATACTGTCGCGGACCCTCCGACCACGAGTGAGGGTAGGGGACGGGACCCCTCGAGGACAATCTCCGTGCAAACTACCGACTTCCCACTGGGTTCACTGGTCGGTCCTATGGAAAGACGGCGGTAGTGGGGATGCGGGGGCTGAGGATTCTCCAGAATTCCCTTTTGGATGGAGGAGGAACACCCTTATAGGGGTCTACCGACGTCGATGAAGTTACCGTTTATAGTGGTTCTCCTTCGACTTCTTGACCTTCTCTTTTTCCCGACCCCAATCTGCGTCCGGGTCGGTCGACCGGCTTTGTCCGTCTCCCGTAAAACCTCTGGTCCGAAGACCCCTAGACCGTAGCCCCCGATCTTCCCTACGGACCTTCCCCGTCCTCCTCCAAGTCTCGACGGTCGTGAACCGGTTCCGGTCCTCGCCCCTGTTCGGAGTCCCTCTTTTGTAGTCTCTGAGGTCTGATCATAAACAAACAAACGAACAAAAAGAGTGTTTCGTTCTCTGAACTGACCCTTCCCCGCGGAAACCCCTCTCGTCCTCTTATTCCCTTACGTCCCGACGAGACGGTGCACCGAACTTCAGAAACGAAAATTCCACTGCCCTAATCAAAGACCCAGTCTTGACCATAAAGATTTCCACAATTGCTTCTCCACCACTAATTTTTTTTTTTTGGAGTGTGCGAGTGTTTTGGGTCTCTACACTCCTTTCTTCCTTCACTTGTGTGAGACCTCAACCTCCTCTTGACAGTGTGTTTGAGACTTTGTTCTTCTCCTCCACTTCCGTGGACACCTAAGTCCCCTTTTTCCGTTTGTACCCGGATCTTTTTCCCTATTTGCTTCAGGACCGTAAATCAACGGGTTCCCTTCACTGTTCTGTCACCGAAGTCCTTCCTTCTCCGTGATCGCACAATGGTGTCTCCCCTCCTCTGTGCACCCCTATTCCGGGACCCCTGGGCGGGGTGGGGGACCAGATGTCCTAGGACCCTGCCCCTGGACTCTCCGGTCCCCGCCACCCGTGTGTCCCCTGTGAGTGGTTAGGGTCGTACGTGACCCTGAGGACGTGCCGAGGCGTCGTCGGGTCCTTCGGGTGGTCGTAGTACTCACGTGGCCGAGGCTAGTCTTATATCTGAGGACCCCCCTGCCCCGTCCCAATCCCCCTCCGGGTTAACGAAGAACTAGGGGGACGAAGGAGAGGATGTAGGAGTAACCGGACGTAGGTTCGGGGTAGAGGGTCAGTCGGAGGAGGTGGAGACACCCGTTCAGAAGAGGACGGAAACACTGGACGGGTAGTTCGGGGGTGAGGGTGAACTGGGAGTCGGGAGGTCGTTCCACGGGTGACGGGGGGGGGCTGGGTCCTGTCCCTTGTAGGTGCCCTGGGGGTACAAAATGAGTCCTGTCTGACCAGGTCAACTAGTCGACAAAGGTCAACCCTACGTAGGTGAGGACGATTTAATCTGGGAGGCTTGATCCCCCTGATTGAAGGGCCCCTGAGACTGTTCGTAGGACGACTGGAGAGATGGACTGTCTCTCCGTCTGTTGGTACGAGACCCGCCCGTCGAGCTGGTCCAAGGGTCTCCCCTACGGACTACCGACCACCCTCGGTCCGTGCACGTCAATTGTTGTAAGTTCCCGTTCTCTTGGGACGAAGTCAGGGTTGAGACGAAGATTGACGACACACTAGAACCCATTCTGTGAAAGGGAGGGACTCAGAGTTAAAGGAATGTTCATTTTACTCTTCAACCAACGACGACGACGACGACGATTCAGCGAAGTCAACACAGGCTGAGACGCTGGGGTATCTACCGTCGGATGGTCCGAGGGGGCAGGGACCCTAAGAGGTCCGTTCTTGTAACCTCTCCCAACGGTAAAGGAAGAGGTTACGTACTTTCACTTTTCACTTTCACTTCAACGGGTCAGTACCGGCTAAGAATCGCCGGTACCTGACGTCGGGTGGTCCGAGGAGGTAGGTACCGTAAAAGGTCCGTTCTCATGACCTCACCCCACGGTAGTGGAAAAGGCCAACCAACGATCCTTTAAAGTTTTCTACGGAAGATCGTGTGGTTACCCTAGAATGTCGACGTTAAGTCAGTGGGATCAAATTCCTAGGTTTCCTAGGAGGAACCATTTCCCTCCAACTTACTGTACCAAACATTTGTGAGTCAACCCACAGACTACCTCTTCCCACCAATTCTCCGACACTCAAGATGTTGAGACCGGACCTTGTCCCTTGTGTCCGAACCGGGATCAGTAAGGTGTCAGGGGGGTCCCTTGCGGGTCTCTCCGGGTCGTACGTCAACAGAAGAACTCTTCGTGTCGACAGAACGTTACTGGTAGGAGAATTGGGTCGAGGGAGGAGGTAGGGGGTACCGTTTTTACAGGGTCCGGAGGGGCCGAACGTCCGTACAAGACAGGTGAGGACCCTCCCCGCTGACAGTGTACACTCTTCTGGTCGAGACTTCTGGTTTACGGACCCAAAATTTTGGCCGAGATACTGGGTCCCTTTGGGTGAAGTGACAGTCACGTTGTCGAAAGGTAGACGTTAGGTCCCCACTCTTTTTACGGACGGAGGTCCTGACGGAACTCCTAGTCCCCTACACGAGGTTCAGGTGTGCTCACGATCGAGGACAACTAAAAAGATTGAGTTTGAAATTCTTAACCATAGAAAAATAATTCCATACCTACTACATGTTAGTCCCGAAGGGACCACCGAGTCTGTCATTTCTTAGACGGACGTTACGCTCTCTGGACCCAAGTTAGGGACCCAGTCCTTCTAGGGGACCTCTTCCCTTACCGTTGGGTGAGGTCATAAGAACGGACCTCTTAGGGGTACCTGTCTCCTCGGACCGCCCGATGTCCGGTGCGCCAACGTTTTCCCAGTCTGTGTTGGCTCACTGATTTGTTGTCGTTGTGTTCTACATGTTAGTTGTTGACAGTTAGAATTGTTATCCTTCCTACCTACTGTTAACACTTATTAGTACTGACACTCCCACTAAAAGTGTTCGCAGGGACGACAGGAGAGGGACGCTGGTCCCTCTGACGGGGCTTCGTCCCTGCGCGGGGTGTTATGTGTTGTCCTACGCCCCTACTCTTGGGAGAGGGCGGCCGTCCACAGTGTCACTAAAGTGACGGGGGTAGACACGGGAGGCGAGTCGGCCTTGGCACGTCGGTCGTTTGGTGCGCCGTCCGGGCGTCGACTCCGAGTGGCCGTCGTGTCGCGCCTCACGTGTGTTCCTTCGCAAACAGGAGCCGAGCAGGGGGGTGTAGACAACACTACAGTCCAGTGCACCCGACCGACCGTTTGGGACTACTTATACCCATAACAAGGGCACGTGCAGGTCGGTCTGACCCGTTCCCCTGTTTACGTCGAACAGGAGCTCAGTTCAGGTGGGAAGATCAGGAGGTGAGGCACCCGGGTGTCCTGTCTGGCGGGGCGGGTGTGTGTCCCCGGCTCCCTCTTTACCGTCACGAAAACCCGGACCTGAGGTTCCACACCTGGGGTCGTTCGCCCCCGTCATTTGACCCGGGGACAAAGAGGGGTAGTCCCGTACTGTTGCTTCCCACTCCAGTGGGGAAACTCAGGGTGACGTCCCCGACTTATTTATCCCGTATAACTCTCAAGTTTGGTCAGGTAGGATTTCCTTTAGTTGGGACTTATAAGTAACCTTCCTGACTACGACTTCAACTTCGAGGTCATGAAACCGGTGGACTACTTTTCTCATCTAAGCAACCTTTTCTGGTACTACGACCCTTTCTGACTTCCGGGCTCCTCTTCCTACTCTACCAACCTACCGTAGTAGCTGAGTAACCTGTACTTAAACTCGTTTGAGAACCTCTTGTCTCCTCGGACCGTACGACCTCAAGTGACTCAACGTTTTTCACTGAATCGCTGACTTGTTGTTTTTAATTCTCTAGTTTTCCTAAATGTTCGGGTATTTTATCCTCAGCTCACCCCTACTAGTCTGTTAAAAGAAAGACAGGTCGAGGGTCAGGTGTTCGGGCCCACTGGGACCGTCTTCTACCCCACGACATAGCCACCGGAGTCACTCGGTGATTTCCGTTTTAGTAAAGGGTACGTCTCTCTTGTAAAGGGATTACCCGGACTGTCAATTATAATTTATAAGTAGGGACCCGAGTCGTTTCTAAAATCCTGGTTCTCAGAGCCAAAAATTAGAGCGAGTCTGTCAAACGTCTTGAGTCCACAGAGTCGAAATGGGAGAGGCCCACCCCTACTTCTCCTCGTTAAGGGACCATCGATAGATACCCCCAAAACCGTTGCCGGTAGTCCGGTGTCTCCGAGTCACCTCCGAGTGTAGAAAACCCAGAACACGTAACCGTCCGCCTAAGAAATGGTGATCGTGGTGGACCCTCCCGAAGGGGTCACCGAGTCACCATTCCTTAGGTGGACGTTACGACCTCTGGGTCCAAGCTAGGGACCCAGTCCTTCTACGGGACCTCCTCCTGTACCGTTGGGTGAGGTCATAAGAACGGACCTTTTAGGGTACTTCTCTCCTCGGACCGCCCAATGTCAGGTACCCCAGCGTTTCCTGTGTTGACTCGTGTGTGTTGTAGTTCGGTGTCCCGCCGAGCCGACACTCGTCGTTCGGGACTTCGGGAACTAGGTGACGTCCGGCTCCTACGACGAGGTTTTCCGGTAGACCCCGAAGGGGAAACCTGTCCGAGGAAGATCAGACGTGGGCCTCGAACAATCGTCTCCGACGGCCACTACTTACTGTTTCGTAAGGGGAAATATTTCGTTCACCTACAATCGGAAGCCAGACTGAGTACCTTTTTTAATAAGCAGTGCCTCGGAAGAGATCCTAATGACATAAGTAAACGAATTCCCGACAAATAAGACGAACAAAGTCCGACTGTGTCTGGATCATGTTTTTTTGTTAATTTTTTATTTTTATTTCGAAGAGTACTTCGTCATCGTAGACGGTCCCACAGGAAATCTGTTCTTGGAAGAGAAAAGTGGACAAATGACCCCGAGAGCCGGATCCCTTCCCTCCCCTGTTAGTCGGAGGACAGTAGTGAGGTTGGGGTAGTACTTTTGTCTCGAGTCGTGTGGACAAACACACGTCCTGTTGTGACCCGTCTCGGAGACCGGAGGTGGACGACTCTTGTGAAACACACACACACACACACACACACTCGTGCGAGCTCACACGTACACAAACAAGTCAGCATACACTGAGAAACACTGGGGTACCTGACATCGGGTGGTCCGAGGAGACAGGTACCCTAAAGGGTGTCGTTCTTATGACCTCACACAACGGTAAGGACAGAGGTCCCGTAGCAGGGGTAGGTCCCTAGCTTGGATCCAGAGGACGTAACGTCCACCTAAGAAATGGTTGCCTCGATGGTCCCTTCGGGCTCCTGTGAAATAGTAGAGGTTATTAAGTTCGCCCCTAAGGTTCCTTGGGATTAAGCCGAGGGGTCACCGAGAGGGAAGTAGGGAGAGGTAGGGTTGGTACCCGGGGTAAGTACTCTGGTGTCACTTGAGGTCGACAGTTCGTCCTTCGAGAGACGGACCTCTCCACACACATATCCGGGACGGTCACAGTCCTACCCCTTTGGTCCAGGTCTCACTGTTTTGTTTGGTGGGGTCTGGTGCTTGACCTGACCCCTTCGGTCGAGTCGGGTAGAACCCCTGTCAGGAACACCCCACCTGTACGGCTCGGAGACCAATCTCGAGGGGTCTACGGGAGTAAGCCACTAAGACCAAGACGTTCCCGGTGGTTCCTCAATTCTTCCCGTCGACCGGACCCTGGCTCTTTTTCGGTAACGGTTTAAACAGACGTCGCCCCTAATGTCCAGGACGACTGTCCGACTAGAGGTCCCGGACGTGACCTCTAGTCCGGGTATATTCCGGCAGTCAATAAGACCTAGGTGATCTCTGACGAGACTTACACCGTTTCAGAGAAGAGAGCGAAGAGTCGGAGGAAGACGTCAGAAAGAGTTGAAACTTGTGACACTGAGACGACCTCTTTTCTGTAGGGACCCAGGGAGTTCAAAGGACTTCCCACTCAAGGCACCGGTCCGGTCGGACTCCCAACGGGACGTCTATCAGACACGGGGTCACGTTCCTGTCAGTGGGGTACTACAGTCCTTCTCACCGACCCTCCCCGACCACGAGATCCGACCTTCTTCCCGACACCGAGTTCCGTTTCCGACTGCAGTGTCGGGCTCCCCCTTCCCCTGTGTCTCTTACCTCGGAGGAACCGGTAAACGGGCCTCTACTGTTAACAAGTCAACGGGTATCGCGAGTCACTTCATGTCCCGGGCCCGTCTGGGCCCACCAGTCAACGACTGACACAAGATACACTACAGTGAACATAGGGGAGGTCCAAGGTCCGAAGACGGTCGTCTTACTTCAGAAGTCTGGACTCGGGAACGGGTCTTCTCTTAGGTCGCGTCTTTCAAGCATAAACAGGTAGTCTCGAGTCCCTTGTCACCGGCGACCGGGGACTCACTCTTGTTGACACAGAAAGACCCTACGCGGAAATCTGGTCGAGGACCAGTAAAGTCGATCCTGGTGCCCGGTAGTCTTCCCGGGACGTTATTGGACCCCTTAGATTCAGGGTCCTCCATGGGTCTCTGTCCGGACCGGGGAGGTCGACATACGAACCGTGACAGGATGGTGGACGGACTGAAAAGGTGGACCGTAGACGACCCGACGATTACGACCCCAGACAGAGGACTCGTGTCAAACCCCACTTGAGTTTTCCGGGTCTCCCCCTGAAGAGACCGCCAGGTCACCAATCCTGAGATATGAAAGTGACTCCTTCCGGGGTCAAGTAAAGACCCAACCCCTTGTTTCTAGGACGTTCGGAACGTCCGTCCTTTTTTTATAGTTGAATTTTTCTTTTTTGTTAATTTTTCAATTTTTTTTCTCTCGTCTATATACATACATACATTGACTATATGTATATAGTGAAACGATATGGGGACTTTGATTAGTTAAGAAGTCGCGAGTCGAAAGAAATAACAGGTTGAGAGTGTAGGTATGTACTGGTGACCTTTTCGGTGTCGGAACTGATCTGCCTGGAAACAACCGTTTCATTACAGAGACGAAAAATTCGTGACTTCTTAACTACGAAAACTTGACACCACAACCTCTTCTGGGAACTCTCAGGCAACCTGACGTTTCTCTAGGTCGGTCAGGTAGGATTTCCTCTAGTCAGGATCCACAAGTAATCTTCCTGACTACAACTTCGACTTTGAGGTTATGAAGTCGGTGGACTACACTTCTCGGTTGAGTAACCTTTTCTGGGACTACAACCCTTTCTAACTCCCGTCCTCCTCTACCCCTGCTGTCTCCTACTCTACCAACCTACCGTAGTGACTGAGCTACCTGTACCCAAACCCACCTGAGGCCCTCAACCACTACCTGTCCCTCCGGACCGCACGACGCCAAGTATCCCAGCGTTTCTCACCCTGTGCTGACTCACTGACTTGACTTTGATTGTGTTGCAACATTTAGTTGATATGTTGGGGGAGAGGGTTTTTTATATGTGTTTTGTTCGGTCTCAGGATCCATTGTTCTGTCTTTGTTAACAACCCGTACTACCACACTCGGTCCGTGGACGTCTCGTACCCCCACCCCAACCGCCCGTCCCCCGGGAGACCAGTAACGGTTGACTAACGTTTACAGACAGGGTTCTGGGTGAGAGGGACGGTCTCCCAGGGGTCGAGGGACAACACTGTACTGCACCTGTCGAGTTCTGGACGGGAGTGGGGGACGGGGGTGGGACGTCGGGGTGACGGGGTCGAGTTCCCCACCGTAAGGTCCGGACGGTGTCGATGGTTTTTTGAATGGTTTTTTGGGACGACAACGATTTTGTTCAGTCCCACGATACCTTTAGACGAAAGTTTTTGAGACACACACATCAAAAAAATTTTTTGTGTACAACACGAAAAAGAAGAGAATAAAAGAAAGACTGTTATCCCTCCGTGCGGGATTTTTTGGGTTGTTCTTTCCTCCCTTTGGCCCGCGGGCGACCCGGTAGTCAGGTTCCGACCGCGACCTCCGCCCACCCCCAGTACCCGGAGGCCGGTGTCACAAGAAGGGCTTCCAGGCCCACTATTGCGAGAAATCTGACGAACGAGACAGAAAAGTAAAATTTTTATTGAAGAAACCACCCACCTTTCCTTCACTGGTTTGAATGTGAAACTCTGACTACTGTACTGTCATAGGAGGATTTTATCCCCCGACGAAAACAAAGAGCATTTACTTCACAAACAAAGGATAGGGGGTCGGTCCGCTCCCCTTTCGAAACCCAAGATACTCCGTTGAGTCTTTGGCCCCTTGACGGCACCTGTCCGGTCCCGAGAGGGCGAGGACACTCTCTGCGAATACGTCGTTTGACGGTCACTTTCACCGCCTTGCCACGGTCTCTTTCTACGGTTTCCTGGATACACGTCTCTCTTTGGACGATGTAGATAAGTACAAGGTTGACCTGCGGAAACGGGACTTCGTTTTCGTGAAATCTTTTGTTCATTCTGAATTGTACGTATCGGACACGGGGTCGCGTCCCCCAGCCTTCTCGACCACGGAGGAGATCAGAGAGTGTCATTAGACTGTCAATAGGTCCTCCGTCCTGGAACCCGGAGAACTCAGGGCCAGACTTGGCACCCCTCTACAAGGGAGACGAGGAGGACCGTGGTACCCAGGGGTCCTGGTTCAAAAGATTTAATTCCTCTACTTACTTGGAAGAGTCTGTACTTTAAGTCTCTCTTTAGGTCCCTATTCTTGTCTTCGAGACATCGGGAGACCCTCACCGTCGTCGAAACCGTCTCGGTTAAAGTGTAGTCTCTTGCCAGGTTCACGGTCCGAGCCAGTCGAACCTTTTTCTTTGGTGTAGTCAGTTTACGTTTAAGTACCCGCGTCGATGTGTTTTCGTCCCGACCTTCACCTGGGCTGACCGTTACGTCCGGCCTCGGTTTCAGGAGGGGACGGGTTCAGGGACCTAGTTGTGCCTGAGAGAGAGACTTCGACCTACCTCCCTTGTCGTTCCAGGGGGTGAGTGGACACATCTTCGACCTTAGTAATCAAAGAACGAGCTTCTACGAGAACCAGACGCTCAGCTTAGCCTCGGTATCAGGTTGCCTTTCCTGGCGCTAGGGCCGTTCGACGTTCTGTGTGTCCTGCAGCCACACTCGGACCGACGTCCCCAGTACCACCATAGGGTCCCCTCGGCGGCAACCGGAGACGGGGAGCGGTCCGTGGACCGTCGTCGTCGTCGGTCCGGCCCCACCCCTGTCCCCTAGTACAGTAAACGATTTTTATTGTTGGTCACCCCTTATTTGTTAATAGATGGTCGTCAGGTCCCTACCAATAACACACCTCTCTTATAATGTGCCGTCACTTGGGCTTGGTCGACACTATGATGGTCACGTAGAGTGGCACAATTTGTTTTCTTCGTCCCTGAAGGGACCGTCAGGTTACCAGGGTTACGTCCCCTGTGTCCAAACTACAGAACAGCCCCTTGATTCTAGGGTACACGGAGACCCGTTGATTCGCGTGCGTGGCGTTGATGTCTCGGATGGTTACTGCTTCTCGGATACTCGAGACCTGGGGTTCACCCTGTTGTTTCTAGGGTGTAGGACGTTGATTCTGGACTGTGTCGGTTGTTATTTATGTATTTATAATTTTTGGTTTTTGTGTCTTCCTCGTTTTTCGTGGTTTGTGTGTGTTATCCTAAGGTATGTCAATTTTTACTAATAAATCCCTCCACCCTCCCCCCGCAAGCCCTAACCCTTGTGTACATGTGGGTACCGCCTAAGTACAACTACACACCGTTTTGGTTATGTTATAACATTTCATTTTTTTTTTTTTTTATTATTATTAAAATTTTTTTCTTTTTTTTACTGATAAATCCCCACGCACATTGAGTCTTTTTCTTCTTTCACTGCTAACATTTCAGTTCACTCACCACCAGTTGTCCCTCGCCCCCAAAGACTACTCCCTTGTCGTCACCTCTCCCACCCCACCTACCCGGATTTCGAGACCACTACAAGATCGAAACTGAACTCACCACCACCAGGTCTATAAGTGGAACGTTAATGCGAAATGAGACAAAAGACGTGAGAAGACATATGTATGGTATGTTATTTTTTTTCCTTCTTTTTTTTAGTGGGTTTCTCGTCCGTGTAGGGACCGAGAAGTCCGGCGACACTGAGGACTCGGTACAGCGGGTCGGGAGGCGGTATAGACCAGGGAGGGACAAGTGTGTCCCTTCGGAGTGTTGGACTGGGTGGGTTGAGATCCCAAACGACCTGTGTAGTAATACTTACTAGGAGTATTTGTAATCTGTTCTTCGGAAGTCCTCTAGCAAACTAGGATGTCAAATCACTTTTCGAGGGACGTCATCCTTTACCGTTGGGTGAGTCCACAAGAACGGACCTTTTAAGGTACCTGTCTCCTCGGACCACCCGATGTCAGGTACCCCAGTGTTTCTCCACCTGTACTCATTCGTACATGTACGGGAAAAGTCTCCACCCGTTCAACTCTATGATCTGAACTTTCCCGTCTAAAGGAGTTATTCCTTTCGGACTCCGTAGTTAGGACCGGAGTCCGTGACGACTTGAGCCACGGTCCTCCACCGAGGGACGGGTCGGGGGGTCGGCTGACTCGAAGGGAGGGGTGACGACCGGACATGGTCCCGAACGGACCCACTGAGTGTCCGACACCCACCACCGGCCAACCTACTCCCGCACACCCGAACCCCGGTTGTGGGTCGGGGTCCAAAATGACCGGGTGGGAGAAGTTGTCTCTGTCCGCGGGACACAGTCTCGGGATGAGTCCCTCGACCCAAGAGACGAGGTCCCCGGTCGTGTCGGACACCACATCTGTCCGAAGAAAAGAGAGAGAGACGAAGAGAGGAAAAGTTGTACTGAACCATCGTAAAACCACACAAGTCACCTCGTACCTCTACCGATATCATCCTCCCCACTGGGTTCTGAAGTCTGACATCATCTTTTGGAACAGATATGGGTCTCGCCCCAGGTGTCACTCCCAGTCCTTAAGGAATCTTAAGATAGAGAAACCAAGAGGGTAGACCGTTTGTTCTCATCACTCGGGTCTAGGAGACTGAGTCAGACCCAAGAGGGTTGAGAGTCCTGACGGGTCTTGTCCCCGGGTCTATCTTTTACAGGTACACGGCCCCTGATTCCGGGTTCTGGGACCGGATGGATAAATCCCTAGAACCTCAATGTTCTTTCTTCCAATTCTGAAAGGGGAAGAGGTGAGGGTTGTGTTCCTCCGGGTTAGTCCGGGGACCTTTTACCTTCCGGTGACCGAAGAAAACCCTGCACTTTCGTAATTGGACTTTTCGGACCTCCGACCTCGAAACTCACGTAAACGTCCATCAGGATCTGTCACCAATCGTGACTCTTGTTTGGGACTGGAAGCATAGAGGAGAACGGGAGTAGGACCGTCCCTATAACGACTCCTATGGACCCGAACTCTCCGGACAGGAAAGGGTAGGAAAGACGAGATCCGACGGACAAGAATAAGTTCTTAATAGGAGGTCAGTAAGAGGGACACCTATTTAAATGAGTAGATGGGGAAGGAATAAGACGGCCCTTTTAAGAATTTACTCAGTCGTGTTTGTGTGTGTTTTATTTTTGTCAGGTCTTCGAAGTGTCCCGTCCTCGACCCGGAGAACCCCTTACTCAGGTACGCACCCATTACTGTGTGTTTACTTTGAGGGTAAGACATTAAAGTTCCTGTGCACGTGTCCGCCGTTCTACTCTTGACCTGGGTCTTCCAGGGTCGGACCGGTTGCTGTTCGGGTCTGTGTTCCTCTGTCAGACCCCAGGGTGGCATAAACCTGGGGTGGGGTTTGGATTGTAGTTCTCCCTCCTTTTCTCTGACCAAGATGTCTTCACCTTTTTCGTCATTATCTAGAGTCAAAGACTACGGATTTTTGAGTGGTACTCGCTCCTTCTTCCGAGTCGGAAGGTCCTCCGTTCCTTCAGTCCCCGTCCTGACTCTGCGAGTCAAAGGTGAGAAAAAATTACCGACTCATAATAAGGTAACATATATACAAGTGGTTTTAGTGTCTGTTTACTCGGGACGACAGACGAAACTGACTTAACGACTCGATTGACCGAACTCCCCTGCGACGGTTGTTGGCGAAACGAAAGACATCACGACGACCTCTTTGTCGAACTTGAGCGACCTCCAGTGTCCCGGTAGGTACTATCCGAAGGGACCTCCGAGTCAACCATTTCTTAGACCGACGTTACACCCTCTGGACCCAAACTAGGGACCCAACCCTTCTAAAGGACCTCCTCCCGTGCCGTTAGGTGAGGTCATAAGAACGGACCTCTTAGAGGTATCTGTCCCCTCGGACCGTCCGATGTCAGGTACCCCAGTGTTTCTCAGCCTGTACTGACTCGTTGATGCGTATCGTGTCCCGGTACTATGGTGAATTATCATCGGAGGGACGCACACGTCTATCACGATAGGTCTCTCGAGTCTCGTGAAGAGTTCTCCCGGGTGAAAGACGACACGTGTCTCCCAAGGGATCGGGGGCTGGACCGAAAGTGGGGATCGATAGACTCAGGATCCTCTTTGGTTTGCCCTTACTGGTCGTTCTTGGTTTTTCTCCAAATGGCAAATTTTTTCACAGTGGGGTTCCAAGTATCGTCGCAATAAATGTTATCGGTTCTGTTGATTCACAGGTCGTTGTGTACTCACCTATTTCTTCTACACCATGTGTATCTGTTCCCTTATAATGAGTCCGTGTTTTTTCTTACCTTGTTACGATAAACGTCGTTGTACCTACCTAGATCTTTAATAGTTCGATCCACTCATTCAGTCTTTCTCTTTCTGTTTGTGGTGTACTACAGTGCATATACGCGTTAGATTTTTTTCTATGTTTAATCCTCAAACCCTAATTGTAAATGTGTCATGATATATATATTTTATATATTTGTTGTCTAGAATGACTTATCGTGTCCCTTGATATAAGTTATAGGACATTATTTGGTATTACCTTTTCTTATACTTTTTCTTATCCATACATAGACATAGTGACTCAGGGAAACGATATGTCGTCTTTGACTGTGTAACATTTAGTTGTTATGAAGTTAATTTTCCCGCAGTCGGTCAATACCTTCCTGAGGTATTTTATTCCTGTATCCCCCAGACTCCACCCCCACCCCGTTCTTTGACTGCCAAAGGAAGACCCAATTACGCGACGTGTACCGCCCTTACAGTTGGTGCGGCTACGATGCCGACGGCAGAACGGAGAGTGGGCAGTACCCTCCTGAGCTCACGTACCTACGACCTACGACTGTTAAGGGACGAGTGTCGCAGAACCTTTCTCTCGTCGTCGGACGGACGGTAGTGGTTTGGACAGACCGCCCCTACCTTCATCTTTCATGTCGGGAAGGTGAGGGTCGGGGTCCGGGGTCAGTGGAGATTGTTTTCGGATGTCCTGTCTGAGAGGGAAATCCGGTCTTTGTCAGGATGTGTAAACTATCTGACCCCGTTCTCATATTAAAAAGGGTAGTGAAATAACCGCTAAAGAAATAAAGAAGTTCTTACAAGTGACAGAAGAATCTCCTACCCGGTCCTCTCTTTGTGACCTGTTTGAATTGTTTTATGAACTTGTCTTGCAGAGTTTTGACAGTCCCAGTACTTTTTCCTCCTGTTTCTCCTGTCTGTCTGTGACAAGGTCTGGTCTCCTCTGTCCCCTCTGACATATGGGCGGCGGACCGTAGAGCCCACCCTAGGACCTCGTCTCTCCACTCTCCTGACCTTTTGTCCACTTTAGGCTCCCTCAGAGCGAATTGATTCCCATTATATCGTTACGACCGAAGACGCGACACTGTTGACATGGGACCCTTATACGTGACACTTGTTCTTTCTTCTACCCGAACCACCCCTCATGTTCCCTTGAAAGACATCATAGAAACGTTGAACAGACATCTAATTTTCGACAACATTTTGGCACACACACACACACACACACACACACACACACACACCACCCGGGAGAGAAAGTTTTGAAGGACAGAGGAAGTTCTTGGACGAGGTAATTAGGTGGGGAAAGGACGGAGCGACGGACAGAGTCGGCGACAAAGTGAAAGACGGTTGTGTGTCTCCTTCCAAACAGACAGGATTTTTTTGGGTAGTCTTTTGTTCGGGAGAGAAGGAGGTCGGCGTAACGAGGAAGACCGACGAGACACGAAATTGGGGGCTCAAACATCGATTCGGTGGAGGCTCAGGAGTGAGTCAATCCTCAGGGACATTCCAGGGGACGGCAGGAGACTGGGGACAGGAAGTACGTCCTACCACCGACAACTTTCCTAGTCTGCCGAACCCAGTAGTGGTTCACACTTCCGAAGATGAGACAGGAGTGTGCAAAACTAGAGGCTCGTCACTGTGACACCTTGGGACGGCGACGGAGGAGAAGACAAGGAATCTACGTTAGCGAGTTCGTTCGGGAAGGAGGACCTGTCGACGGGACCAGTAGGTCCGGTCGACGAAGGGGTGGTTCTACAAGTGGAGTCCTTTACACTGGGGATAAGGTGTGACCAGAAGGGTCGTAGGAGCGGGGGAGGGAAAGACAGGTGTGAAAGGACCTCCCGTCCCACTGAAGAATGGGGACGGGGTAGGTGTGAACCCTGGTTTGTCAGGAACCATTTAGTAATAAGTCACTCACTCCCGACTCGTGGTTTCTTAACTACGAAAGTTTGACACCACTATCTCTTCTGAGAACTCTCAGGGAACCTGTCGTTTCTCTAGTTTGGTCAGTCAGTATTTCGTTTAATTGGAACTCATGAGTAACCTTCCTAACTACGTCTTCGACTTCCAGGTTATGGAACCGACGAACTGCGGTTCTCGGATGAGTGACCTTTTCTGGAACTACGACCTTTTCGAACTTCCGTCCTCCTCTTCCCCCACTGTCTCCTACTCTACCAACCTACCGTAGTGACTGAGTTACCTGTACTCAAACTCGTTTGAAACGCTCTATCACTTCCCGTCCCTTCGGACCACACGACGTCAAGTGCCCCAGGGTTTCTCAACCTGTACTGAATCACTGACTTGCTGTTCACTTCCTGCTGCAGTCACTTTCTCTTAGAGACCCTGAAGGAACCACCAGGTCACCGATCCTGAGACTCGAGGGTTACGTCCCCGGGCCCCAAGTTAGGGACCAGTCCCTTGATCTAGGGTGTATGGTGTTGATTCTAGTCTCTAGAGCACACGGCGTTTATTCTGGACCGAACCGATTTATTTATCTTCTTTACTTGTTTATTTATAATTTTTCTCTCTCTTATAGACTCCGGGTGGTCTTAAAGGAGAGGACCCAAGAGAAGGGAACCTGTTCGAAGGAAAGGGTGACCGAATAGTCGGTCTGAGTAGAGTGTCGTTCTCAGTCTTTGGTGTTTCTCGTTGATGAACGGGTCTTCTTTGTGGCTCTTTCTCAGTATTCCCATATGTTACTCTAAATCCTCGTATAGATGTAGTCCAGAAAACTTTTTACTCTCAAAAATATTTTTCCGGTACGGGGCGACAGGAGTCGTAGGTCCCTCCAGATCGATCTGTGAGGCTAGGAACGGCTCGTGTGTCCACGGGGCCAGAGACACCCACACACGGTCGAGAGGGGAGTCCCTGTACTTTCGGTGTGGGGTGGAGTCCGGGTCCGGGAACCGCTCACAGCTTTCGTGGTCCGTAGGTTCTGCGGGTGCGCCGCTACCCCTAGAGTCACTCAGTGGGTGTTTCCCTGTCACGGTCTGGGGGTTTAGAGGTCTAGGTTCGTCCCTTGACTTTTGTTTAGGTTTGCGTCGCAACGAGTGTCCGAGGACCGACGGTTCAGACGTTCTGACGAACGAAGGTCAGTCTCGGACTCCTCCCCACCCGCTAGTCCCCGGGTTAGGTGGTTGTCCTTGTGGACTTCAGACTCTCTACCCTACACTCCTCTTCTCTTCGACCGACTGACTTCTCCTCTAAAGTACACACACACATACACGCACGTACACGCATTTACGTACATACGCCGGAACGTGGGGTAGGGAGTCCATCTTCCTTGGTACAGATGGGTACCCTGTTGGGGGGTGAGGTCGGTTGTGTGACCCACCAGAGTCGTGGAAGAGAGGTGTACCAGGGGAGACAAAAGATATTATACTCGACTGGTCAGTGTGTAATTTTTTTTTTCAAAAGAAACCGACGTGGCCCAGAATTCGACGCCGTGTTCCCGGGAAGCTAGAAGAAACGCCGTACGTTCTAGAAATCAATGCCGGGCTCCTTAGATCAAGGGACTGGTCCCTACCATGGACCAGGGGGCGACGGAATCCTCACGTTCTAGAATCGAGGACCTGGTGGTCCCTTCGGGGACCAGTGTACCCTCGAGAAAAAATTTCCCGTTTTATGAGTACTGGGAAAGAGGTGGGTCGTCAGGATCGGACTCCCCACGTCCCGTCTAGTAAGAAGTGCTCGGTATAGAGACCCGGCTGGCGTCTGCCGTCCCCAGGGTGGACGGTAGGACCCTCACCGACCTCCACTGTCACCACTGCTCGTCCACCCCCTCTTCCGTCCCGAAAGAAAGGAAGTAGGGTGGTAGGATACTTCGGGACCGATAGACCACTGAAACCACTCGGACACCAGGGATTCCCTACGCCGTCTGAAAAGTCACTCCCCTGTCCACCACCCTGTCTTTTCCCGTTCTTCGTCCCCGGGACCGAGACAGGGACAGTGGACGTCCGGTGACGGTCGGTGCCCCTCTGTAGTCTCCGTGGACCACCTCGAGATTCGTTCGCGGACGGTGTCGAGGTGGGGTCCCGCAGACCCACGACGGTCCTGTTACGTGTGGAGACGACTCTTCCCGACGTGCGCACTGCCGCACCGGAGCCCTAGACTAAGACCACGACGGAGGTTCCTCGACACACTGAAAGTCATGAAAGGAATCGCAGAGACTTGGAGTCTCGAGGGTACACATTTTTTCCTCAAACTATGGAAGAACGGAAACTGGGTCCAACTTCCACTGTTAATTTACGTCGCTACGTACAGTTTGTGAGCCTTTCGACTCAAGATCTCGATCGATCTGAGACGCCCCTTTTGCCACTGTTGTTATTATTTACAGGTGGCTGTCTTCTTACCTATTTCTTCATCGCGGATATGTGTGTTGCCTTGTAATGAGTCAGTAATTTTCCTACTTTGCGGTAAACGTTGTACGTCGTTGCACCTACCTGGACCTCTGACAGTATGACTCCCTTCATTCAGTCTGTCTCTTCCTCTTTATCGTATGTTTACTAATGTCTTGTCTTTCTCTGAGTGTCTGAATCTATTACTTGAATACCAACGGTCTCACCCCCCCCCGCCCCTCCTACCCCTCTTCCCTCTCAATCCCTCAAATCCTACCTGTACATGTGTGACGAATAAATTTTACCTAGTGGTCGTTCCTGGATGACTTATCGTGTCCCTTGAGACGGGTTTCAATACACCGTCGGACCTACCCTACCCTCAGACCCTCTCTTACCTATGTACATATACATACCGACTCAAGAAACCGATAAGTGGACTTTGATAGGGTTACGACAATTGACCGATATGGGGTTATGTTTTATTCCTCAAAAAGAAAAAAATTTATTTGGCACTTTTACTGTACTTCTGTTATCACCCCTTTACATACTGGAGTCACCACACAGGAAGGGACTAGACTCTTCCACCGACCCACCCGTGTCCCGTTGACTCCTGCCCCGCCCCAGACAGAGGACACTCAGACTCACACCACCGACCCCTGAGGTGTCCCTGGTCGACCTTATCCGGCCTCTCTCCACCCTACCCCTCCCAATCCCTCTGCCAACCGACTCTCACCTCCGGAAACAGGAAGGACCCTAGGTCCGACGAAGGCAGTTCTCACTTCAGTAAGACGTCTTCCGTCAATAATTTCCCCGTCTCTCCTTCCCCTAAACTGGAGAACTGAAAGGAGGAACCTATTCTAGACATAGTCGGGACCTTAAAAAAACAATTGAATGACCCGAACCCTCTGGAACCGTATCGACGGGCTCCGCGGGCCCCTCGGTGTTCTCCGATTGTTCTCCTACGTTCGCCGGGGTGGCGGGTACGGACTACCTTCGGGACCCTCACGTCTATTCACCGAGCCACAAGTACTACGGAAATTTTTGGTCAGCCCGGTGGATCCGGACACCCGAGACCGGAGTGGGTAGAGGTGCCGTTGGGCCCGAGTCCCGCCGAACGGTTCGGAGCTACCCGACCTACCCGACTAAGTGCCAGTCTTCAGACCCGACCCGCGACGGCCGTCCTCGTTTGTTCTCGTTTGTCGTCGACCTAGGGGTGGAGGAGAGAGTGGGAGAGGACCACGGGTGAAAAGGGGCTCGACGATAGAGACCTTCCTGCTTCGGGAAACCGTAGTCGTCTCTAGGACCCCAAGACGGAAGAGGTCCAGACGGTCTGTTCTATTGTTCTCGTCTTTGGTTTAAGGTGGGACTAATTTTTTTTTTTTTGACGGTATTGAGCGAAAGACGTTGTAAGTGTTCATTTGACAATCAATACCGTCTTACCTTTCTCCGGTTGGTCCCGGACAATGGTTGAAATCAAAATAATCTCTACTACCTGTTCTTGGTCTCTGGTGTCAGGACCCCTTACTGGCTAGGGGGAGAGAGGAAGGAGCACGCATACTAGTAGGGTCCCCGGTAGAACAAGGGAACCCCGAAGACGACTCGATACCTAGATGTCTTTGGTCATGGGAGTTTCCGGTGACCCTCTGAAGAAAGGTCCGGTCGTCAAGAGTTACACACCAGGGGTTTAGTCGCTATCACTGTTGTCGTAGTGGACCCTTGAACAACCCACACGTTTGAACGACATGGGTGGGCCCTGAATAAACTAATCTTTGGGTTCATTCCACCCGAAGGGGCTACCGAGTTCACCATCTCTCAGGTGGACGTTACGTCCTCTGCGTCCAAGTCAGGGACTCAACCTTTCTAGGGGACCTCTTCCCTTGCCGTTGGGTGGGGTCATAAGAACGGGCCTCTTAAGGTGCCTGTCTTCTCGGACCGCCCGATGTCAGGTGTCAGGTACCTCAACGTTTCAGCTGTGCTGACTCGCTGATGTGTATTGTTGATTCCACTTTGGGTCGTTTGACACGACAAAAAAACCGGTATGGTACACCGTACGTCCTAGAATCAAGGGTCGCCACCTTCGTGTCAGAATTGGTGACCTTGTGGTCGCTTCAAGGTGGTTCGATACAAAATTGTTCGTGGGGGTCTACTAAGACGACACGAGATCTCAAACTCTTGGTGACGAGACTCTGAAAATAAATTTGTAGCTTGTTGACCTCTTGTACCAATTCGAGAGACCCCACCCCCCGAAGACTTGCGTCTCTGGTCGAAAGCTTTACGGTCACGGTTTTCCGTGTTTCAGTGTCTTACCCCCGGACTCGGAGGGGACCCGCGTGCCGATGTGCCGACCGTGACCTTTCGGTCCCCAGGGCTCGGGCTCCTAGTGGAACCGCCGGTGTACCACTATCCGATTCCCCCTCCTACATCCTGTCCATTCCGTCCTTCCTTCTCCATTCTTTCTATCTATGACCGACCTGTTGTGAGAGAACTTGGGTGACTCGTCCCTCCTTCAGTATCATTTACGAGTTCAGTCATGGACGTAAACCGAAGGGGGTGTACGGAGGTGGGTGTCTGAGTGGACCACTTGGGAGGAGGGACTCTCCGGTTTTGCTTGACCCGTCGGAACCGTCTTTGTAGGGATTACAGACGTCGGACACTAGAGGGTCCTGTCCGACGCGATACATACCTTCCCCAACAAGAAACGACAAATCAGCCGCTGGGGCACCTGACATCGGGCGGTCCGAGAAGACGGGTATCTTAGGAGGTTCTTATGATCTCACCCAACTGTAAGGAAAGAGGTCCCCTAGAAGGTCTGGGTCCCTAACTTGGGTGCCGAGGACGTGACCGTCCACCTAAGAAGTGGTGACCCGGTGGTCCCTTCGGGGCATACCTTCACTTGAGAAGGAGTCTAAAAGAAGGCCCTGTCTAAAGTGTTCTCCCCGGGGACGGTTGGTCCGGAGGACTACACGGGGGTCGACCATGGAGGGAGGGGACGGAAAAGGTTTGACCCCTTTAGAGACTTTACCCGTAAAACATCAGTCTACCTTTCTATTAAAGAGATAAAGTGGAAGACTTTCCCTACTTCGGATACCATTTTAAAGTCGAAACTCGCTACGGGACCCTACGCCCAACCGTCTTGACTTCCTTATTCTGCGACAACTTGCACTTTCGAGTCCCGTCGGAGTTGGAGACTTTTGAAGATTCCTCTCCGTCGAATCCATTATCGTCGATGTCTCCCGACGCCTTCGACTCGAGACCGATTCTACAGTGTTATCCTCAAAATGTAATTTATAGGTCAATGACGAGAGTTACTGGAACTTAATAACATCCTTCCAACGGTGTAATGGAAGTAAGGGGTCGATTCCCTTCACTCTGGATCTCAGTGGGTGACCGACAGGGAGGGGGATCCTTAGACGTAAAGATTGTTCAATAAAGGAGGGAAGGGGGTCATTAGAGAACCCAGTGTTTTCGGGGGACACCGAGTCGAGACACAGCGAGAAAATGTGTTACACCGTGGAACTCCACGACAGTTGTCGTTGTTTTGGTTTTAGGTTGATAGGGGACGGGTCGAAGGGGGTTCGGTCCTGGACCCGTCCGTCTGTAGACGAAGGACACCGGTTCACACACACACATGCGTGGACACACGCGAGTCAGTACAGACCGAGAAGCACTGGGGTACCTGACGTCGCGTGGTCCTAGGAGACAGGTACCCTAAATGGTCCGTTCGTACGACCTCACCCCACGGCAAAAGAGGAGGTCCACTAGAAGGACTGGGTCCCTAGCTTTGACCCTTCGGGAAGAATACCGATAAAGTACGGGAATTGTACGAAGGGACTACCGAGTCTACCATTTCTTAAGCGGTCGTTACGTCTTATGAGTCCAAACTAGGGACCCAGTCCTTCTAGGGGACCTCTTACCTTACCGTTGGGTAAGGTCATAAGAACGGACCTCTTAGGGTACTTGTCTCCTTGGACCGCCCGATGTCAGGTACCCCAGTGTTTCTCAGTCTGCGCTGAATTACTGATTGTGTGTGTGAGGCTTCTAGTACCGTGGATGGGGTGGTGGATCTATTAAGGCGAAATTTTTGTTTTTTAGTTTTAATTTTATATTCAGATTTCTTCATTGGAAGGGGTTCCAAGGACTCGTGTCGGAGTCGGACAGACACCTGGGAACCGGAGGGAAAGGACCCTCCAATTTTATGGACTCCCGGAGGGTCCACCTCCTCCCCTCCACCGAATTATCGATGTCGGACACCGACGGTGTCAGAACGAGACGGCACAGAAGACCCGTCAACACAAGTCTGACGATTGTCCTCTTGTCAGGGACCTCCCCGTGTCACTCACCTAAAGATCCCCTCTTCTCCTTGTTACCCTTTGATCTCAGGATGTCAACCCGGGACGACGAGGACCCGGTCCTTCTAGGGGACCTCTTCCTCTACTTATAGGTAAGGTCACAAGAACGGACCTCTTCGGGTACCTGTCTCCTCGGACCGTCCGATGTCAGGTACCTCAGCGTTTCTTAACCTGACTCGTGCGTACGTGTGGGAAGACTTCGGCTCCTACGCCCACCCTGACGGAATGTGGGAAGCTCCATCAAGGGTAGTAGGGTCGAACTCTACTCCTTCGTCCGAGTCTCACCATTTCATTGAACGGGTGCCAGCGTCTCGTCTGTGCGTCCCGGAACCGCCTGTCGAGAGAGGGACAGCATACGTGTCGCACACGATCCGTGTCCAGTCGATACACTGACGGACAGAATAGGAACCACCTTGCGTCCCTCGAACCAGGGGAGAGACCCTACACCACCTCTTACTTCCTGGATATTTTCAAAAAGGAATCATGTAGAAATACCCTTAATAAGCCGTCACTGATACAGACTTGTTCAAGCTCTGAACTCTTTAGGAGGGAAGACTCCTGACTCGGTCGTGAAAATTTTTTGGTCTCGGGACCCTGAAAGGACCACCAGGTCACCGATTCTGAGGTACAAGAGTCACGTGCCCCGGGTCCAAGTTAGGGACCAGTCCCTTGATCTAGGGTGTACGACGTTGATCCTCGACTGTCCGGTTTGATTTTCTAGAGTATGCGGTGTCAATTTTGGACCACGCCGGTACACTTACTTTTCTCGTCGTTGTTGTCTTTTAGTCTCGGGAATGAGACGGATTCTCCTCTTTTCAAAGTCAAGGATGCTCCACGACTACAATTCACCAAATCCCGACTCCCTTACCCTCCCTCCGGAGACGGGTTCCATTGAAGGGGAAGATTTGTTCTTTAGAGTAAAGTTCAAAGGTGACGGACAAGCGGTCTGAACATCGTCTGCAGTCGGTCCGGTATTTAGGTAAAAAACGACTTTCGTCCGTAAGACTAGAATTGGTTTTAGTAGACTACACCCTCTAACAAAACCCCGACAAACCGAAATTTAAGGTTTTATGGTAACACAAAAGGTAACGCATGCGGAGTGATTCTACGGACCACTAGTGTGTGTGTGTGTGTGTGTGTGTAAGAACAACTGTATGAAATCGGTACTCCTGGTCCAAGAGTAAAGTGGCCATCTTGGTCAATGGTGAACGAACGTGTTGGGACTCACCACCCTCTACACGGACAGGATAAGCAGACGGTTCTGCGGGGGAAGTAAAATCAGGGTTGTTAGTCTGTTCGACAGACGGTACAAGGATCAGGGTGGGCTTCGTGGAGTGGACTTAGTAATGTGAAAGAGTTACTTGAGGGATCCATCCATTGTAATTGAAGGTCGAAAGTCTACTCTTTGAAGTCCGTGTCTTTAAGTCATCGAACAAAACCCTAGTGTATCCATAGTCTCAATGTTACACCTGGGTCGTGTCAGACTGCTGTGTCGGATTTAAGAGTACAACGATTCAGAACAACTAGGCAAAACAAGTAAAGTCCCGGTCTTCAAAAGTCAAAACAGAAAAGAGGAAGGATCAGTGCAGACTAAGATAAAGTTTTCACCGTAGAAGAGTGGCATTTCCGGGGTTCTCTCTAGGGCACATACTTGTCTCGCAGATGGAAGAGTTCTGTCCTTCCCTGGACGGTGGGGTGGACCGGACATCGACGGTACCCTCGGACCGGAGAGAGATCCCGCCGACGGGACACCCACCTCCGAACTAAGGAGAAGGACTGGAGACCGTCCTTTCGAGACAGGTGCGAGAACGACTTGACCGATCTTTGACTCACACCGGGGTCGGGACGAGACCCTTTGTCTAAGAGGTCTCACTGGATCATGTGAAGGAAGAACAGGATCGAAAGGGTGACAACGTTCGGACCGTCCGTCTGTGACGACGTCGACGGGCGGCAGGAATATGGGGAATGTCCGTACCGGGGTGCCACCCTGGGTCTCGGAGACGGGAAAGGGGTGTCGGGTAGGACGGTCGTCTACGGACACAATGTCGGGACCCGTACCCTGGGACCCTCCGTAGACACTGTACTCCCAGTACAGTGTCGAGGGATAGGATTCCCAAGGAGAAGTCGTGACCTTCTCGTAGATTTGCGGATCAACTTTACTCAAAAGACCAGAGAATTCCCAATGGACAGAACCCCTTAGTCCCGATGTTACACTAACTTCACCCCCTTTCATCCGACCATCTTTCCGCCGAAATTTTTCAAACTCGTGTTATCATTTTGTCCTACTTTAGGTGTCGGGGTGTAGTCTTCTTTCTTCCGCGAATATCACGAAGTCCCACTCGTCCTCCTTCTCGGAATCCCCCTGTCAAAGGACAGGGACCTCCCGTGTAAGACGACCCCACCGAAGGGTGGGTAGTCGCCCTCTGTACCTATACTCCTCACGTTCGTTTGCCCGTGTGACGTTAACAAGTAGATCTTCCCTTCTTAACAGGAGCTAACCCTGGACATTTATTGATGTAGAATCAGGAAAGTTCGACAATATTGTTTCATGGCACCTGGACACCTTTTCAGGCTCTAGCTCCTTGACAGGAGTACTCGAGTAGTGGGGTTTCTGGTACGGAGGTTTATGGTGTCGTACTCTGAAATCCTAAATTGTATCCTTGTGATACTCTGTGTCAGATATCGTTTGATAGAAAAATTTGTTTACGAAACCGACACGGGGGTACCGTACACCTTAGAAACAAGGGGTTGGACCCTAGTTTGGGTGCGGGGGACGTCACCTTGACTCCTCAGAATTGGTGACCTGTCGGTCTCTTCAGGGATACCGTTTGTTAGAGAATTTTTGTGGTTTGGAGGGTTTCTTCTGTAGGACGACCGGTTGTCCGTGTACTCTTCTACGGGTATCAGTGATTGACAACGACGACGACGACGATTCAGCGAAGTCATCACAGGCTGAGACACGTTGGGGTATCAGCCATCGGGTGGTCCGAAGGGGCAGGGACCCTAAGTGGTCCGTTCTTGAGACCTCACCCAACGGGAAAGGAAGAGGTTACGTACTTTTCAGCGAGTCAGCACAGGATGAGATCCGAGGAGACAGGCACCCTAAAAGGTCCGTTCTCATGGCCTCTCCCACGGTAGCGGAAGAGGCGGGATTAACAATCCCTTTACGTTTAGTTTTGGTGTCACTCTATATAATGTGGACAGTCTTTCCGATAATAGGTTTCCAGTTGTTCATTGTCCGCAACTGCTCCTACACCTCTTTCCCTAGGAACACATCAAAACCACCCGTACATTTGACCACGTCGGTCATAACTCCAAGGAGTCTTCTAATTTTTACCTTCACTAGGTCGTTAAAGTGAACGTCAATGTGTAGGTTCCTTGTACTTTTATGATTACACTTTTCAATGTACGTGGGACTACAAGTGACGTCGTGATAAATGATAACATTTGTCGATAACGGTTCTATACCATCGTTACATTTACATTTACCTATTTCTTCTGTACCACACACATATAATATATATATATATATATGTGTATAAATGTGTGTGTGTATATGTATGTGTGTTGTCTTATAATAAGTCGGTATTTCTTTTCTGTCTTTAACACGGTAAACACTGTTGTGCCTACCTTCACCTTCCATAATACAATCCACTTTAGACTTTTTGTTGGTTTTACTTGTTTGGTTTGGGTGTCTGTGTCTCTTGTCTACCCACCGACGGTCTCCTCTTCTTCCGACCCCCTACCCCGCACTTTATCCACCTCCTCTAGGTCTCCATGTTTTAGAAGTCAATATTTTGTTTATTCAGTAAATAATACACATTACATATCGTACCGTTGATATCAGTCACTATGACAAAACGTTTAAACTTTCAGCGAGAGCAAAGTTCTTTTTCTGTGTACGTGGGACTACAAGTGACGTCGTGATAAATGTTATCGGCTCCATACCTTTGTTGGATTGACATTTACCTATTTTTCTACACCATATATAACTTTTTTTTTCTTACGATACTACAACCACTGTCTACTATGGATCTGAATGAGACCACGAGTAAAAAGTCCCAAATGTTTACAGTTTAGTAATACTAAAACCTCCTTCCAGGATGACTAAAAGTACTCCAGAGGAGGGGCGGGGGGTTTTAAGTCTGGACGGTCAGTTCCTACTGTCGTACGTTATGAATTTTTGATAGGTCTTCAGTCACAAAAAAACCACCACCCCTTCTTAATGACCTACCTACATTGATTTTATTTTAATAGAGTAGACCTGTGTCCTACAACGAAAGGTGTCGACGGACGGTAGTAGACTACCTTTTGCTTATACAGGGACCTGGTCACAATGAAAAAGGTGCCTTGCTTCGTCCGTTCATAGACGTCAATCTGAACCTTTTGTATTTAAGTTTTTTTTTTTTACATAACAAATCGTGAAAACTAGAGGACTTAAGGGAAGCAACGTTTCCTACTAGAGACCCACTTGGGCCCAGACTGTAAGAGAAGGGGTCTAAAAGTTCAAGGGTTTGCTACTTTAGTCACGAGAGGACATCCAATCTCCCTTACTACCAAAGACATTCTGAAACCAACTTTTAGACCCCCGCCGCCCTTGTGTCTTATATTTGTACGTCGAAACTCTTTGAAGAGGTGCGAGGAGACGGGTCTGATGGGCGGTTCCTCCGATGTCCTGGTGTCTTCGGTACCACTGGACACTGAAGTCCAGGGTGTGGCGTCTGTCTCCCTGGGTTCTTTCGGTCAGTTCCGAACACAAGAAGTCATCTTTTCCACGAACACAATTCAGGGTCCCCATAATTCCGGGTCGGTCACGTTTCCTAGGGTTTTCCGCTCGGAGGAACGTTTTACCTTGACTTGTCCTTTTGTTCTGTGTAGTTTGTGCCTGTGTGTCAAGACACGCATTCTCCCTTCTAAGCGGAACCTGTGTTTTTCCTTTTCGCACTCTTGTGACTACCCACTCCAGATTTTGGCGTCTTCCGAAGTAAATCGTCTCATTCGTAAGTCTACTCCTGTCGGGAGGCTTCCCGACAAATAGTTTTACCAAGACGTGGTCGTCACCAAAGCAAACTCGTGTTTCTCCTTCCAGACCTTACCACGACATCCGGTGAAACTTTTCTCTCATCTCACACACACGGACACATCCTTAGGGTGGGGGGCGGGGGTCCCGAGGGTAGTCCTCAGTCTGGACAACAACTATTCGTGACCTCCCGTTTCACCTCCCCCATTTTCGGTAGTCCTCGGTCCGTCCCTCTTCAGGATAAAAGGACTCGTCTCCGTCTGTGGACCGGAGGGGAGGGGAGAGGGGATTGGACGGTCCGAGACACGTTTGTGTCGGCCGAGAACGGCCCGAGGCCGACAGGCCCACGGTTTCCCACCTTCGGTAAAGTGCGTTCTCGGGTCGCCGGACGGCTCGGGTCGTGACTCGTTTGTCGGAGACCCCCCTTCGGCGTCCAATCCATCCTCCCCGTAGTCGGTCGCGGTGGGGACAACCAGGTAGAGGCTGGGTCTGGGGCTTAGGGTCGTGGAGACGTCAAACTAAAGGTCTCCACCCCGGTGAGTACTGTACCTCAGTCACAGGACTTCACCCCTAGCGTCTCCACCCACCTCCTTGCTCCGACCGACACTGCGTCCTCCTCTTCGGGCCTGCACGCACCTGCTCCCCACACGTGGACCGATGGCGAGACCAAAGTAAGGTGTGAAGAGTCCGTCACCGAGGGTGCGAGGGATGCAGGAAAGGGGAGTCCCTACTATTCTCGGTGGGTCCTGATTCGAGGACCCGGTTCACGTAGTGTTCGTGTACGAGCACATTGCGTATCGGTGGGGCCCCGTCCCCCCCGTCCGTGGTCGAGGAGCACTCCTACGCCTTTAGCTTGCGTCTCGACGACCACGAGACTGGTAACCCGTCGTGACGGTACTTTGCGAGTGGGTCCCCTTCTGGAGTGGGTCCTCCTGACCTCCATTGAGGTCCCAATTGTCCTTTCTCTCCGTTCTTTAAAGTCCAGGGTCTTTATTTCCAGTTTGCTTCGGTGAGACACTCGGTTCGGACCCATGGGTGATATGGGAAGGTAAAGGCCTGAGGATAAGACCCAGTACACCCTTTCAGGAAGCGACATCCAGTGCCCCCACCCCGACCAAAGAATCCGACTGGAAAACCCTGGTAAACGAGGTTGAGTGACCAGAATGTCTACTCCTTAGACTTGATACCTCAAGTTTTCACTGGACGAACCAATGACATATCGTGTCCCTTGATATCAGTGATAGAAGATTATTGGATATTACCTTTTATTGAAGTTTTTATTATTTACACATACATATATTGACTTAGTAGAACGACGTACGGACTTTGTGACATTCAGTTGATATAAAGTTATTTTACATATATAATTCTTCTTCTTTTTTTCACTGGACGAGCCCTGAAGCGATCACCAGGTCACCAATTCTGATACGAGGGTTACGTCCCCCGTACCCAAGCTCGGGACCAGTTCCTTGATCTAAGGTGTACGGCGTCGATTTATTTTGTGTGTGTGTGTGTGTGTTTGTTTTCACTGTACGAGTTTCACCCGACTCCCGTCTCGACTGATTGTAGGTCCAGGGACTAGAAACCAAAGGTGCTTCGGACAGAATCCGGGTCCTCTATGACAAAGAGACCTTTCTCTTTAAGGGACGAGAAGGGTAGTCACTCCCTCCCCTGTCCCTACTCCACCCCCCTGTGTCACTCGTTTCCCCGTCTCCCTCCACTCCCATCTTACCCTTTCGGCCCGGACCGGGTCGAGACCAAGGGGTGATTTGTCGACTCCGACGGTGAGACCGTAGTGTTGTCCAAAGGGGAGAGTTAGAAAAGACCTCCCACCCACCCGTTCGTCCAGCTTCCTTTGGGTCTTTGTTAACTTTGTCTTGACCCTTCAATTCTCAGGACCCCGGTGACCTTCCTGTCTCACTGACGACTGACCCGACGTCCGTGGTCCCCAGAATGAAACCCCTCACCCCCCGTCCACCACGTCCGACACGACAGTGGCTCCCAGGGAGTCCTTACTCTTACCCCCGGTCCCTTCTCCATGTAGGAGGGAGGAGCTGACGGGAACGGTAGTTCCACCCGGAGAGGAGAGACCTAGGGACGACCTGGTGGGCAGAGTCGTAGGGGACCGGTACTCCATACCCACTGAGGATGGGAGGGTTGAGGACGAGAAATTCCGGTGTAGTCCAAGGTTTGTGACTTAAATATTTAAGACTCAGAGTTCTGTCTTTCCCTTCACTGCTGTATTGCTAGGTTCGTTCCTCAAGGGAGTCCAGTGTCGAGGGGAATTTTTAGTGAAAAACTCCCGAACAACGGTGGGAGAACAGTAAGAGTAGGTTGACCCATACCACCGATCTCCACTGTCTTTCACGTGACCCATGTGACGTCGGGTAGTCTGAACAAAAGTTTGAATAGAGACTACGAGAGGTCGGTGGACTGGGACCGATTCAATGTCTTGGAGAGACCCTTGACCAAAGGACCAGTAACCATTTTTGCCCCTATTACGAAAGACGAGACTGGCATAACACCTTGAACCTTTTCCTGAAACGTCCGACATGGCACGACGTGTTCCCTAGTGTCACAAGGAAATGAGGTAATGGAGGATCCTCTACTCCCGAAGTAGAGATATCCCTGGAATTATGTCCTCATGACTTGTTACCCGAAGGGACCCCCGAGTCACCATTGCTTAGGAGGACGGTCACGTCCTCTACACCCAAACTAGTGACCCAGCCCTTCTAGGGGACCTCTTCCTTTACCGTTAGGTGAGATCATAAGAACAGTACCTTTAGGGTGTGTGTCTCCTCGGACCACCCGCTGTCAGGTGCCCCAGTATTTTCTCGACCTGTGTTGAATCGCTGCTTTGTTGTTGTCGCTGTTGTTATCAACTAAGTCTAAGTACGTCGATGACGAATGGGGGGTGTGGTGGGCAACGGTCCGGGGGAACAACCAAAACACTACCTCTTCATTCTCCTGTCCTGGATTTCCTAGATCCCCGACTCCATAACCGAACCAAGGGCACTACGACTAGCCTAGTCGGGTCAAGGCCAAGGGTGAAGAAATGACACTTCTTCAACCTGTCCTACTGGAGCTTTCAGTAAGGATTAAGATGTGGGTTTTACTCAGTAGAGACAAAGTCCACTGTGACGGGTAGTCGTCGTGACTACGGGTCCAACCCCGTCGAGACCTGTACCCACCCCACCGTACGACCTCCGACGGCCTCTCCAGACCCTCAGCGGGTGGTCCGAGACGGTCCGAGGAGACAGGTACCGTAAGAGATCCGTTATTATGACCTTACCGAAGGACACGGGAGGAGGAGGTCCCCTAAAAGGACTGGGTCCCCAACTTGGGTACAGAGAACCACCCAAGAAATGGTGATCACGGTGGACCCTTCGGTTCCTCAGTGGTCCCCTGATCGTCCCCTTTCTTCCACGATCCCTCCCCGATCTCCTTTTGAGGAATTTCCTGATCCCACCCCTTTCCGCCCCGATCGGGCGGAAGGTGTAAGAAAAGACCACAGAACCACCCCCACTCCTCCTTCGGTCCAACCGTCGATCGACCCACCGACGACCCTGACTACCCTTGTCGGCCTCCCAGAGGGATCTCGTCCGGGACCCGACCCGTTCCGTGCAGATACGAGGTGGAAGTGATCCCGTCCACAAACCACACTACTGAACTTGTTCCCGTCCAGGTAGAGTATGGGCCAGTCGAGGTCCCTCTCCTCATTTAGAACCCTCTGAAAAGGGACCCCGAGTACCCCTTTGTCTAGGCTCACTTATTCATGTCAAAACAATGTTCGGAGGACACCGTACGGGGACGAAGATATCGGTACAAAGAGACCTCTCACCGTGTCCCAGACGGAAAGGTTTACGGAAGGATTACCATTTCCCCGTTTTTAGCAGGTGGACACTCGCCCCCTTCACTGGGACCTTGATCCTGTGGTTCAGGGGACGGGGAACGGAGACAGAGACCCCCCGGGGAATTAGGGGGATCCCTCCCGAGGCTCCCCGGAGAGGGGAAGGGGCGACGGGCGGAGTCCGACGGCATCCGACTCTTCGACGGTCATCGGCCGTCGCCCTCAGGACCTTGAGGGTCCGGACGCAGGAGGGGTCCACTGTCAGGCGAGGGCCACCGGGGTGGGCCGAAGACCCACCCGACCGCCCCCTCCTCCACCCCACCGGTGGACTAGGGAGGGCCTTTACCTCTTTGTGCCCTGAGTAGGGTGTGCCCACGGCTATTCGTAGCCGGGGTTGAGAGGGGTTGACGGAGCCTCAAGAGAGGTCAGGTCTATGAATAGCGGGAAACCCCTTTTTCTTTTAGTTCTGTTCGATCAGAAAGTCCATCAAAGCTCCCTCGAGCCTGAAAGAGTGCGGCCGAGTCTTAGTCAGACTCTCGAACCCCCACGTCCTCCCTGGGGCTGAAAGTAAGTGCTTACCCCAGGGCCCTGCGGCTGTAGGCGACAACCCCGCAGGGAAGGGGAGGGCACGTTTGCACGGTTGTCGAGAACCGACTCGCAGGGGCCGCTCAGTAATCAGGGAAAACCGCAGGCGTAGGAAGGGGAGGAGCGCCGGGGCCTATGAGCCCCCTGGGGCGGGCCCAGTGCTCGGCGTGTCAGGCGGTGTCGGAGGGTGCTAGTCCCGGAATTCAGGGGTCGTCTCCCCACGAGACTAAGAAGGAGAACGTGAAACTCCCCGAGCCCCACCCTCGTATGTGGTTGAGGTTGGCGTCGAGTAGTCCCGATCAGTCGGCGGGCGGAGCGAAGCCTGCGCGGGGCCTGGTTGGGCGGGCGGGGCGGGCAGAGCTGAGCCCGGCTCCTCAATCGACCGCCGGCGTCTCGGGAGAGGAGGGGCGGTCCTCAGAAGGGGCGCGTCCGCCCCGCTCACGGGCCGTTCTGGCTAGCGCCTGACTCACGCGGCCCGCCTGTCCACCTGGGGCTCTCCGCGCGCGCCGGCAGCGCGAGTGAGTGGGTCTTCTACTTCAATTTAGGCTTCTCGTCCATAAACTACGTGAACCACGGAGGAAACTGGCCGTACTACGCTCGATCTCACCGGACCCAACCTGTCTACACTTTGCCCCGGCGCACTCCGGCCCTGCCCACCCTGGCCCGACACCTGACTCCACGCGCGCCGACGACCGACCGGAGCCCCGACGTGAAAATTTTTCACGGTGAGGAGCCCGCGCGCTGCTGCGCCACGCGTACACGGCCCAGGGCGGTGCGGGGCGGGTGCGGGGCGTCCGGGGCGGGGGCCGGGTGGACGGTGCGGGGCGGGTCCAGGCCCCCGGGCGCCGAGGAGGGCGGAGACCGAGCCACGAGGGGTGGATCAACCGGTCTGGACTGAAGGGCGGAACGGAAGGGAAAGGAGGGTTGGCAGGACCTCAGAAAGATCCGGCAGTAGGAACCGGCTAAAGTAGGACCTTAATACACTTCCGGAGTGAGGAAAGCCAAGAGAGGACCTAAGACGGGGAGGGCTCGGGAGACGGGATCCCTCTTGAAGGGGCCACCCACCACTCCCGTCTCCGGGGAATGGGTTCCACCGGGCGTCTTACTCCCGAGAAGAACAAACCCCGGGCTAAACTTCTCTTTGACGGGACAAAGATAGAGGGACCCCGCCGAGGAACGTGTGAGACTTCGTGCGAGAAGTGAACCGTGTACCTCCGAACGGAAGGCCTACCCTCCTAAGCATCCCCGAATACCTTCATTAGGACTTTATGGTAGTTACTTATCATTATCCAGACTCTCGACCTGTTACACCCCAACGAAGGACCTAGACACCAAGTCTACGGGGTCTCTTCTCTTTCCGACATCGGACCGAAGACAAGAACGGAGAAGAGGAGTAGTGGGAGGAAGAACGGGAACGGTGACGGGTGACAGTGTAGAAACTCGAGGACACGGTCTCAAGAATCCCACAAAGAGGAGACGAGGTTTTACAGGTCGTTTACTGTTTACAACCAATCCTACACCTCTTTTCCCTTGGGAGGATCTAACAACCCGACATGAATCAGCGAGTCAACATAGGTTGAGAAACGCTGGGGTACCTGACGTCGGGTGGTCCGCGGAGACAGGTACCCTAATAGACCCGTTCTTATGACCGTACCCAACGGTACGAGAGGAGGTCCCCTCGAAGGGTTGGGACCCTAACTTGGGTCCACAGGGCGTAACGTCCGTCTAAGAAATGGTAGACTCGGTGGCCCCTTCGGGGGTTTTGACAACTCTCCCTTATGTTTAACTATGTTGGTAATACCTTTCGTCATACCTCCAAGAAATTTTTTAATTTTTATCTTGATGCGTCGTTAAGGTGAGGACCTATAAACAGGTTTCTTTTACTTTTGTGATAAACCTTTATATAAACGTGGGGATACAAGTAACATTGTAATAAAGATCGTCGGTTCTATACCTTTGTTGTCTTCACAGGTAGTTATCTACTTATCTATTTCTTTTTTTATATATATACTACTTTATAATGGGTATTTTTCTTCCTTTTGAACGTTGGTGTATCTACTTGGATCTCCCATAAAACGATTCACTTTATTTAGTCTCTCTCTTTCTGTTTACCTTAGGTTTTTTTTTTTTTCATATTGATTGGTCTTTGTCTATGTCTCTATGGTTGTCAACCAACGGTTCACCTCCACCCATCCCCCTCCTCTCTTTATCCACTCCCTCTAATCCTCCATGTTTGAAAGTCAACGTTTTATTTACTCAGTACCCATACTTTACATGTCACATCCCTTATATCAGTTATTAATACACTATAGAAACCTGTCGCTGTCTATTATTGATCTGATTGACACCACTAGTAAAGTTTTACATATCTTTACAGCTTAGTGATACAATACATACATAGTCCTTGACTGTGTTACAACATCCAGTTAATATGAAGTTTTTGTTCGTTTGTTCGAGTCTCTATCTCTAATCTAAACACCAATGGTCTCCACCTCCACCCCTCTATCCTCTTCCCCTTAACCTACTTCCGTTAGTTTTCCATGTTTGAAGGTCAACATTCTATTTATTCATGATCCCTAAATTACATGTTATACTATTTATATTAGTTATCACGACATTCAATATTCCTTTTGACAATTCTTTTGTTTAGGATTCTCAAGAGTCCTGTTACTTTTTGTGCATTTATAAAAAGACAAAGAAAGTACATACATATACTTTGTACCTATGAGTGGTTTGAATGACACCATTAGTAAAGTACTACATGTACTCAGTTTAGTAATACAGTATGTGGAATTTGTATATGTCACGACATGCAGTTAATATAGAGACAGTTGATTTTTTCTACGTGTTACCCTCTTAACACTCAATTCAAAATAAACCCCGTTTTACTCCTGACGTCGGGTCCTCCGTCGTGGCGTCTATCGAGACTCTCTGACGAGGTTTTCCCGTCACCCTCCTGCCAGTTATATGTTCTAAAACCACTTACCCCTCAAACTATGGTAGTTCGTGAGTAAAATACTTTCCAAAAGACGATCAGTGCTCCTAAACTACAGTAGTACTTCCCTAAATCACGAAAAGATCTATCTTCTACCGTTCCTAACCTTAGTATTTTAAACAAGGACTTTTATAGGTTGACATATTTTTGGTCAAGGTGGTCCAAGGGACCTCGTGTTTCACGGAGTGAGAGGTGGGACTTGGGGGAGGTCCACAAATTCCAGTCGTCGACGTCGTCACGTCCCGAGTTAGAGACGTCTCCGTCTACCGTTTGAGGGAACGACAAGTCAGTGACCGTTACGAGAACCTTTCACGGTCAAACGTCAACTGTAGAGTTTCTTTGACCTTCTTTTTTTATGAAAGACGTCGAGAGGATGTAAGTTACTGAATTCAGTTTTAAGGAATAAAACGGGAGGTGTCGTGGGGTCGGGACGTTCACCGTACACCACACAAGGGAGACCGACCGATTGGTACGGGAGAAGTGAACATTTTTAAGGTACGGAGGAATTTGTAAGGAAAGGACCAAGAGTGGTTTCCTATTCCTCTAAAGGAGATGAAAATTTTTGGGGTTTGGGAAAGGGTAAAAAAATAAGTTTTACTTCAAAGGAAGAAAAAAAAATTCCTGTTTTCGTTTTGGAGGAACTAATGGTTTTGTAGTCTTTTATGGTTATCCGTTTTTCTTGTATTGAGTTTTATTGTGGGTGGGCTTTGTCGCACATAATGGTTAAACTTTAATATAAAACGAGACAAATAATGGTGACAATGTAAACAGAGTAGTCAAACAAGTAAGTCCCGTTTACACCAAAGTCATAGGTCCGTGTACTCCCATATAAGAATCTCGTCCTCCCCTGACTCGGACAATGTACTGACGTTCCTCACTCCGAACTTCCGGTCCCTTCGAGTTTCGTTTGAAAACTGGGTTTGTCCCTTCGTCCGACGTAACTTTTCACCAACATTAGTTCCCTCCTAACCCGTTTCAATCCCGTCCCCGACAGACCTCAGACCCGACCTTGAGTGTCATCACCCCTCCACACACCCCTTCACTCCACCCGTAGACCGATCTCCACGGAGGACCGTGACCTGAGACGGGAGTCCCCACTCCCTAGGGACCACCTAAATTCGTTCCCCTTGGACAAAACCCATCAACCCACCACCCCCTCGTCCTCCCCGTCCGTCTTCCGACGAACTGAGATTCCTGGTAACAGACACAGAGGTCTTGAACCGAGTCTCGCGACCTCCGAATCTGACACCGAGTCTGTCATTTCTTAGACGGACGTTTCGTCCTCTGGACCCAAACTAGGGACCCAGTCCTTCTAGGGGACCTCTTCCCTTTCCGTTGGGTGAGGTCATAAGAACGGACCTCGTAGCGTACCTGTCTCCTCGGACTGCCCGACGGTAGGTTTCTCAGTTTTTCTCAGTCTGTGTTGACTCGCTGATTATGACTTTCCGCTCTTGTAGACGCCAACCCCTCACTCCGTCGATCTCTACCTCCACTAGACCCCTGGGTGTCTCCATGTTGTCCTCCTACACCCAAGTCCAGTCTCTGGGTCCCTACTTGACTCCACCCTGTCGTCTCACCTCCGACCTCTCTTCCGCCGTTTGTCCCTCTCCCCCACTCACACACTCCCCCGACGGTCCCCTCCAGTCTCAGTCCCGTCGAGTAAGTGAAGAAGCCCACAAAGACCCCTCGGACGACACATAGGACCTGTGTCCCCTAGGACTCTCCTGTTGCGGGAGACAGAGTGGACCTTATTAGGGTCACGTCCGGTCTGATTCGGGGTCCTCAGAAACAAGTCCCACATTGATTCGTCCTGGGATACCCCAGAAGGGGTCCTGTCCGGAGGCGGTATAGGAGACTAAATCGAGGAGAGACTTCATGGGACAACAACGACAAATCAATGATTTAGAAACACTGGAGTACCTCACATCGGACGGTCCGAGGAGACAGGTACCTTAAGAGGTCCGTTCGTAGGACCTCACCTAACGGTAAAGGAAGAGGTCCCCTAGAAGGACTGGGTCCCTAGCTTGGATGCAGAGGACGAACCGGTCGCCTATGAAATGGTGACTCGGTTAACGCTTCGGGAGATTTCATGGATACACTGTCATAGACTTCGTGTAAAAGGCTCAACAAAGTCTCTACACTTTTGAGGAATAGCTTTCCTTCTACAATTGATGGACTACTGGTCCTCGTGTGTCGGGGTCCGGAGGACTTCGGATTCCTGACTATTGCAAGTGGAGACACTGTGGTGGACGACGGAGTGGTAGTCGGGTAGTCTCTTAACACATGTTCGACTAGTGTTTGGGACACTGGGAAGGGTGGAGGGAGTGGACCAAACATTTTTACGAAATGGATTTGGGAAACCTCTCGGACCCCAAAAAGTCCCGTGTGCCGTGGGCAGGGGAACGTACCGGGATGTTATTTAGAAAGAAACGAGGTCTGAGACTGCAAAGTCAAATAAACCGGAGGGACACACGGTCCACGTGCTTGAACACGATCATCTCCCCGCTAAACCGGATCCTTGAGTATCCCCGACCCTACACAGGGGTCCAGACGGTCCCTTCCTTCTCCGAAGGTTGGAGACCGCCCCCCTGTGCCGTCGGTTGAAACCTTCCGCCCGGTCATCTGTTCCCCGACCCACCCTCCTGTNCCACCCCACCGCCCCCGCCCCCCCTCCCCTCTTTAAGGTCCATCTCCCTTGGTGTACGTTTCCATGTCCCGTCCTTTGGTGTCCAACGACGACCCCTTAGTGGTGTCACCCACTCTGTCCCTTCCTTCCTCCTCCCCTTCCTCTTCGTCTCTTTTGTCTTAAAGGAATTACAACGGTCCTCACCGGTACGTATCCTCAAAAGGGAGATAGCGACGGGGCGTGGGTGACCCCGACTCCTGCCAAACCAGGTGCACATCCCGTCCGAACTTCCCTACGTCCTTTGGTCTGTTCCAGAGTGTACGAGTCGGTCTCAGGTGGACAGAAAGCTCTTGTCGAGATTCCTCTCCTTTCTAAAATAGAAAAATTATATGGGGAGTGGGACAGGACCTGAAAGGACCACCGAGTCGTCAGTTCTTAGACGAACGTTGTGTCCTTTGAGTCCAGACTAGGGACGTAACCCTTCTAGGGGACCTCTTCCTCTACTGTTGGATGAGGTCATAAGAACGGACCTCTTAGGGTACCCGTCTCCTCGGACCATTCGATGTCAGACACTCCAACGTTTTCTCAGCCTGTACTGAATTGGTGATTTCCTGTTGAGGGACTTGGTGAGAGGGAGGAAACGAGTGTTCGGGTCTACCCTCCTCGAGTCCTTTGTAAATCAAAGATTGGCTTTGAGGAAGAATCCCACTAAGACTTGGGACTGACAAAATAAGTGGACGGTGTCCTCACGGATCCTTTACAACCGTTGTCAATGATAATGACAATAATAAACATGACAATAGTAAACGGGAGTTCTTTGGCACCCTCCCCGGTACCACTTTGTAGTTTAATGAATTTTAGTTCCCCCAGGAATCTTACACTTACTCCGCTAGGCTCAAGACAAGAACCAGACTGAGAAGTCTAATATAGGTTACTTGGTGGAGTCCTAGGAGTGGACGTGTTATTGTGAAAAATTACAGAAAAAAAAAAAAAAGTTAACACCACTTTCAGTGTATTGTACACGAGTCAGTGAGTCAATGTAAGTTGAGAAAACGTCGGGGTACCTCTCATTGGGAGGTTCGAGGAGACAGATACCCTGAAAGGTCCGCTCTTATGACCTTATCCAACGGTAAAGGAGAAGGTCTCCAGTGTATTATATTTTGTGTCGTAAAATTAGTATAAAGTGACATGTCAAGTCACCGTGATTCATGTAAGTGTGTCAATACGTCGAGAATGACAGTAGGCAGAGGGTTTAGAAAGTCGAAGGATTTGGACTTTGAGACAGGCGTCCTTTACGATTCAGGGGTAGGGGTTGTGGGGGTCGGGGACCGTAGATGGTCACACGAAAGACTGAGATACGTAAACTGACAAGATCCATGGAGTATTCCTAGGATCCTAGGAGTACCACCTAAGTGAGGTCATAAGAACGGACCTTTTAGGGTACCTGTCTCCTCGGACTGCCTGATGTCGGGTACCCTAACTTTTCTCTACCTTGTTGAATCACTGACTTCTTCTTCTTGTTGTTGTTTCATATGACTTTACGTAAAAATCCTAATTCAATTATATACAGGATATTTGTCTAATATAGAAGAAAAAAGAGGAGGAGGACGATATACACCTCTTCCGTTACCGTTGGGTGAGGTCATGAGAACGGACCTTTTAGGGTACCTACCTCCTCGAACCACCCGACGTCAGGTACCCCAGCAATTCTCAGCCTGTGTTGATTCGCCGAAGTGAAAGTGAAAAGGGAAAGTACGTAACCTCTTCCTTTACCGGTGGGTGAGGTCACAAGAACGGACCTCTTAGGGTCCCTGCCCCCTCGGACCACCCGACGGCAGATACCCCAGCGTGTCTCAACCTGTGCTGACTTCGCTGAATCGTCGTCGTCGCCACGATATTCTCCCGAGAGTGGTCGGTAGGTGAAGTATGTATCATCGACATGGTACTGAAAAGCTTAATCCTCTACCGTCCAGAGGAGGTAAGTGCCCAAGCTAAGGACCTACCCTTTCTAGGGGACCTCCTCCCGTACCGATGAGTGACATCATAAAAACGGACCTCTTAGGGTACCTGTCTCCTCGGACCGCCCGATGTCAGGTGCCACACCTTGTCTCCTTGTCTCAGGCTGCAAAGACTCGCGCGTGGAAATCGGAAATAGAGGTAAGGGCTACCGTGCTCAGGGACAAGGTCGTACACAAACACTGCCCACAAAACAGGATGTCCGTTGGCCCTTTACCTCACTACCTTTTTTGTACCAAACGAAATTGACCTTCCCCTTTTAGACCCATTCGGGGACTCAGTCTCTAGTGTACCTCCGTCGCTCCAGAAGGTCCGAGACACCACTTCCCACTTCCTCACCCTTCTGAAGGAGGGGAGGGAGTGTCTTAGGACAAAGACCTTTTTGGGACGAGGACCCCGACTCCCAGGTGAAACCGAGAACACGGGGTGGACGACCATTCTGTACCTGTGTCCCGACCCCGCTGCTTCTGCCCGGTGCGGGTAGACGCACCCCACAAAAGTGGAGGGTTACGGCTTCCGCCGCCCTCCTGGGTGGGAGTTCCCAGTAATTCCGCAGGGTCGGCAGTGTGGTCACCGGCAAAGAGGAACGACGCTGGGACGACTGGTCGGGAAGGGAGATCTGTGGAGGGGGAGTGACAGGGTCCACGACGCGGTAGAACCAAGTGAGAAAAGGGAAGATCTTTGCAGAAACGACGAGGAACCCGAAGGGGCCACCCAGGCACCACTTCTTAGGCGGACGTCACGTCCTCTGTGACCTCTGGACCCAACCTAGGGACCCAACCCTTCTACGGGACCTCATCTTTTACCGTTGGGTGAGGCCATAAGAACGGATCTTTTAGGGTACCCATCTCCTCGGACAGTCCAATGTCAGGTACCCACTGTTTTCTCAACTTGTGTCAACTAATGGTGTGTGTGTGTGCACACACAGGTACGAAACCACCACTTGAGGAAATTTGTGTGAACGTAAACCAACTAAAGACACAAGAGGTTCGTAGGTCAAGGAGCTACCGGACCTCCTTGGGAGACGTTTGTACACCTTTTCGACGTTCCCCCACTCAGAAGGAGGACCGGACACAAGAGATGAGGCGAGAGAGGGACCTGAGCGTAACGGGGGAAAAAGAGAGAGGTAAAAAGAAAACTCAACTGGAGAGGGCTTCAAGTAGTACTATAAGGACCCGGACAACCGGTAAAGATTAGATTACAGGGGGATCTATGGGAGATAAAGTTTAGGATTTTCTACCACGACACTTTCACGACGTGAGTTATACGGTCGTTTAAACCTTTTAAGTCGTCACCGGCGTCCTGACCTTTTCCAGTCATAATTAAGGTTGTCTTTTCTTTCCGTTACGGTTTCTTACGAGTTTGATGGTGTGTTAACGGGAGTAGAGTGTGTGATCATTTCATTACGAGTTTTAAGAGGTTCGGTCCGAAGTTGTTATACACTTGACACTTAGAGGTCTACAAGTTCGATCAAAATCTTTTCCGTGTTCTTGGTCTCTAGTTTGACGGTTGTAGGCGACCTAGTAGTTTTTTCGTTCTCTCAAGGTCTTTTTGTAGATAAAGACGAAATAACTGATACGGTTTCGGAACTGACACACCTAGTGTTATTTGACACCTTTTAAGACTTTCTCTACCCTTATGGTCTTGTGGACTGGACGGAGAACTCTTTGGATATACGTCTAGTCCTTCGTTGTCAATCTTGACCTGTACCTTGTTGTCTGACCAAGGTTTCTCCTTTTCCTCATGCAGGTCCGACATATAACAGTGGGACGAATAAATTGAAGATACGTCTCATGTAGTACTCTTTGTGACCCGACCTTCTTCGTGTTCGCCCTTAGTTCTAACGGTCCTCTTTATAGTTATTGGAGTCTATACGTCCACTGTGGTGGGAATATCGTCTTTCACTTCTTCTTGATTTCTCGGAGAACTACTTTCACTTTCTCCTCTCATTTTTTCAACCGAATTTCGAGTTGTAAGTCTTTTGATTCTAATACCGTAGACCAGGGTAGTGAAGTACTCGTTATCTACCTCTTTGTCACCTTTGTCACCATCTGAAATAAAAACCCCCGAGGTTTTAATGACGTCTACCACTAACGTCGGTACTTTAATTTTCGTCGAATGAGGAACCTTCTTTTTAATACTGGTTGGATCTGTCGTATAATTTTTCGTCTGTGTAATGAAACGATTGTTTGCAGGATGATCAGTTCCGATACCAAAAAGGTTATCAGTACATACCTACACTTTCAACCTGATGTTTCTTCCGACTTACGACTTCTTAACTACGAAAACTTGACACCACAACCTCTTCTGAAAACTCTCAGAGAACCTGACGTTCCTCTAGGTTTGTCAGGTAGTATTTCCTCTAGTCAAGACCCACAAGTAACCTTCCTCACTACGACTCCGACTTTGAGGTTATGAAACCGGTGGACTACGTTTCTCGACTGAGTACACTTTTCTGAGATTACGGACCTTTCTAACTTCCGTCCTCCTCTTCTCCTGTTGTCTTCTACTCTACCTAACAACCTACCGTAGTGGCTGATCTACCTGTACTCAAACTCATTTGAGACCCTCAACCACTACCTGTCCCCCCGGACCACACAACGTCAGGTACCCCAGTGTTTCTCAACCTGTGTTGACCCCCTGACTTGACTTGACTCTATAAGGGTGGAGGATTGGGAGGTTTAGACACTTCTGTAGTGGAAAGTGTAGTTTTCCCTAAAACGTGTATACTAATACAATCCTAGAACTCCACTCCTCCAATGGGACCTCACACGAACACCTGGGTCACATGAGGGTCCTCAGGAATCTCCTTCTCCGTCCTCCGAGTCTTAGTCTCTTCCTCCGTTCGTCTCTACCCTCCCTGTACCCCGGTGTTCGGTTCCTTACGTCCGTTGTTACCTTTAACCTTTGTCGTTGGTTCTAAGAGGGGATCTCGACGGTCTCCGTTGTTCATCTCGGAGTGACAGGGTAAAATCCGAAGACTGGACGTCTTAAGATTTCACTATACACGATAAATTTTTTTTTTTACAAACAAACAAACCGACACGACACAGAATCAACACATGTGTTCTAGAAACAACACCGCACGTCCTAGAAAAAATGAACTCAGTACGTTTGAGAATCGACACCGAACATCCTAGATCAAGGGACTGGTCTCAATCTTTGACTCGGGAGGACACAACTCTCGTACCTCAGAATCGGTCACCCGGTAGTCCCTTCAGGGTTATACACGAGAAAATTCGGTCATATAGACGTCATGAATCAGTGTCTTCGTTTTTCTAAACAGAGTTTTATTTGTAATTTTAGTCTGAAACATTAGAGACTCCCGGAGGGACATGTTCTCCGACTGAAGGAAAGAGGAACAGGGAGAGGGGACTAGGGGCAAGAGGAGGTTCAGTCGAGGTCAGGAACGGGGGGTTGGGTTCTGACCACACGACACTGACCACGGTGTAGACGAGTGACTACGGCGAGGACCCAAGAAACAGACACCCAAGTCTGTGTACACCCGTCTACTTTGTATTAATTCTACTTGGACTTACATTCTTCGACACCGGGGGACCCCGGACACCCTCTCTCTACTCTCCCCTGTAGTGGAACCTCACAGCGAACGTCTTTCTACCTTAGACCTGGAGTACCACAGGGGGTACTCCAGTGACATTGGACCAGACACAGCTACAGGTCGTGGGTAAGGGAGAAGACCGTAGAATAGACGAAATCGGAAAAACATGATAATATGAAAAAAAAACCAGAAAAAAGGAAGAGAGAGAGAGAGAAAAAAAAAAAACGTTTAATTGAAATTATGTGTCTATGTTTTCGTTGTTTATATCAAAGTGTCGTAAATATTCTTTAGTAAGTTCATCGTAACATTTATTTAAAAAATTTGTTTTAAAGTCTCTTTCATGTATAAACGCGTTCACCCGAACATGTTGTGTGTAGTCGGTAGTTGTCGATACAGGAGTCAGCCCTTCGACAGTGGACTGGATCTGTCTACTGTCGCAGAACTACCACTGCTCAATCTTAACTTCCTTTTTCACTTTCGTTTTCATAATCGACGGGTCAACACAGACCGAGAGACACTGAGGTATAAGGTATCGGGCGGTCCGAGGAGACAGGCACTCTAAAGGGTCCGTTCTTAGGACCTCACCCATCGGTAAAGGAAAAGGTCCTGAGAGAAAGAATTATTGAGAAGATAAAACCTTATTAAAATCCAAATATGTCTTTTCAACGTTTCTATCATGTTGAAGGGTGTTTACAAGTGTAGGAAAATTTTTAAATAAATAAATATGTGAACACCGACGGGACCCGGAAACAACGACGGGAACCCGAAACAGAACAACGTCACTGGCCCACAGTGAGAGATCCACGCCACGTGTCCGAAGGGTAGCGTCGCCGCAGAGAACAACACCTCGCACCCGAGATCCCACACATCCGAAGTCATCGGCATCGAACGTTCGAGATCTCGTGTCGTGTCCGAGTCATCAATGTCGTGAACCCGAATCAACGAGACGTCGTACACCCTAGAAGGACCTACTCCCTAGTTTGGACACAGGAGATGTAACCGTCCACCTAAGGGTTCATGACCTGGTGGTCCTTTCGGCATTACAAGTGTAAAAAAAAAAAAATTTAGTACTAAACAGTTTTGATTCTTCAATTATAACTATACCGTGATCATTGATTTGACGTATAAAATAAGTCTAAAGTGGGTAAAAAGGTGATTGTAAGAAAAAGAAAGGGTCTCAGGTTCCCTAAACCTACGGTGTCCCTAAATTGTGAAACGTAAGGAAAATTAAGACACTCACTTGACCCGAGGGAGGGTGGAAAGATGGAAACTGGGACAGTAAATGAAACAAATGTCATTGAAAGGGCAAGGGTCAAGGGTGTCTTCAGGATAAGTAGGACGATGTTGGGGAGAACGTCCGTCCCTATGACACCCCTCCGACCATCCTCTTCCAATCCTCTAGACCGACATTATAATTTACCCCTCTTAAAGGTGACGGGGAAGGTATGAGTCCTAGAGTAAACTGAGAGTAAACCAAAAAATAAATAAACAAAAATTATCTTCCTATTAACGAAATATCATAACGTAAACAAAGATGGTTTGTAGTCGTACTTAGTCGGTATCCAAATGAGTACAGACGAAGGTGAACTTGTAGGGAGGGTGGAGGGAGATCCGACAATAGGTCGGGGTCAAACTCAAGGGACTCAGTATGTCGTTTGAGGGTAACCGATAGACAAAATGTATACCATTACATTCACAAGTACAATGAAAGAGGTATGGACGATGGGAGAGGAAGAGGGGACGATGGGGTCGACAAGAGGAAACTAAAACTACATTCTTTCTTTCACTTCAACGAGTCAGTATAGACTGAGAAACACTGGGACACCTGACATCGGGGGGCCCGAAGAGGTAGGTACCCTAAAAGGTCCGTTCTTATGACCTCACCCAACGGTAAAGGAAGAGGTCCCCTAGAAGGACTGGGTCCCTAACTTCCGGTCCAGAAGGTGTAACGTCCGTCTGCGAAATGGGAGACTCGATGGTCCCTTCGGAACCAAAACTACATTGGAAATACGTTTAGGTTCGATCACACATAATAACGAGTGAGGGACGAGGGGGGATGAGTTCTCGGACGTAGATGTCCACTCGAAAAGTCCTAGCGTGTCCACCGACCTTAGTCTCGAGTTTGTCTCGGGTCCAGAGACTGGAGACCCTCAAAGTAGCCAAGGAGACAGCACACACTACTAGGTAGGGGTGCAAGGACGTGACAGACCAGACCCCCACGAAACCACATTGTGAACCGAACCAAACCACCCACCTCCCAAAGGACACCAAAGTGTCGTCGACGTACAAATCTATTTTGACGTAATAGGAACCGGAGTCCCTGAAAGAAGTCCGACAAGGTCGAATGCGACAGTGACCACAGGGGGGTTGTGAAGGTGGGTGGAGACGGTTCGTCAGGTCCTTTGGGGGGTCTTACGGTCTTGGAACCCGAGGGATTGAGATGGGTGGAGGTGGGAGGGTAGCAGGAGACACGGGGGGTCAGGGGACGAAAAGACAGAAGGAAAGTGGGAGGAAGGAGAGGAAGGAAGGGAAGAAAGAGAGGACGCGACGTACCGTACACCCTTAGAATGAAGGGGCTGGTCCCTAACTTGGGCCTGGGGGACTTTACCTTCGGGTCAGAATTGGTGACCTGGTGGTCCCTTCAGGAATTGGTACAAAAGTATTAGACATGTTTTCCTTGTTTTATGAGTGAAGGTCCTAGTGACACCCTGGGATACCCTTTGTAGAGACGTGTCACTTGTTGGTGATTTATGACGGAGGGAAGGGACCTGACGCCTGACGCCCGGTGAGAACCCAAGGAATTACCGAGCCACCCCTCCTCCAAACCTCCGCCCGGGAGCCGAGACGATGAGACCCCCTCTCCCGCCAGTCCGGTCGGACCCCCCACTCGGGCGTCGTTGACGGGGCTCGGAAACAGGCCGACGCCCTGTCCGAAACGGAGCCAGGAGGGGACGGGTCTGAGACCCGAAGAGACCCGACCCTTCTCCTCTCGTCAGAGGAGAAACTCCCGTCACAGTAGGAGAGAGTTCCGACTCTGACTGTGGGCCGCTGGGGAGGGGTGAAAAGACCGGAGTGACACGGGCCACCGCGGTTGTGAGAGGAGCCGAGTGTGACAGGGTGTCTACGATTGAGAAGACGAGCCGATCTTTATGACAGAATAAAAATCGAGACCGGGACCAGGTAGGGTGACGTGGGGAGGGACGGACCCGAACAGGTCTAGACGTTGAGCAAAAGGGGTCAGGACTCTTGGCGTCCTTACAAGGGGGCCGTGACGTGAAGGTGCCCGGGACGAGCTTGAAGAGAGAGAGAGACGGGGTAAACGAACGTGTGTCAGATAAAGACGGTGTGAGACGATTCACAGAGGGTTACGGCGGAGGAGAGGACAAGGGGAGGGGGCGGCGCGGGAGGTCTTCTCTCCTTGTCGGGATCCTTTGGGAGTGTCGACCTTCCCTGTTCCCTTCTCCCGTTACTCAAATACGTCGGATATGTGTGTGGGTGGTGTGGTGTGTGTGTGGTGTATGTGTGTGGTGCGTGTGTGTGTGTGGGGTGTATATGTGTGTGGTGTGTGTGTGTGTGTGGGGTGTGTATATGTGTGTGGTGTATATGTGTGTGGTGTGTGTGTGTGTGGTGTGTATGTGTGTGGTGCGTGTGTGGTGTGTGTGTGGTGTATATGTGTGTGGTGTGTGTGTGGTGTGTGTGTGTGTGTGGTGTGTGTGTATATGTGTGTGGTGTGTGTGTGTGGTGTAT
>SJYO01030334.1:811388-840325 GCA_006410555.1 Capra ibex
ACAAAGAGACTCGGACCGTCTCCTGCGAAAAGGTAGAACTCCGACTCAAAGTTCGAAAAAAAAGGAGAGGATTTAACAATAAATAAATAAACCGACACGGTCCAGAATCAACGCCGTCCGTCCTAGATCAAGAGACTGGTACTTTCCTTGGGTCCAGGGGACGTGACCCTCGGGTCCCAGAATCGGTGACCTGGTGGTCCCTTCAAGGAGAGTCGTAGCAATCGTACAGATTACATTAATAATCGTAAGGAGATTCGTGACAGTTGTCTCGGGACCGGGGTGAAGACTAAGATCTGTCCCTTGAGGAACTTCTGTACCGTGTAAAACAAGAGTTGGAAATTGTAAAGGTCAGGGAGTCCCCTTTTGGGGTTAAGGAGTCCCGGACTCTATATGCTACGGTACGGGTATGGTGTACCGCACAGACCAGGGGAGAGAGGGAAGGGGTTTTGTATGCGGGGTCTGAGATCCTACGAAGAAGAAAAAAAAAAAAATCTTTCTTTTAGTAAAATAAGATTAGTTAAGTGTTTGTTATTGTACTCTTTTCGTGTGAATTCTCCAGTGTTGGCGGAGAAGACGGGTTAGGGTTTGAGTTATGGTAGAGTTACTTGAAGATATATCACTGTTACGGGAGAAGGTGATGTCAGCACTTCGTATTTTGGATAATTACTAATTCCTCTCCAAATTGCCCACCAGAGTGTGAAGTGTAGAAGCGATGACTAATATGAAATTTACGATTTAGTTGTACCAGTGCTCTCCACTAAAAAGTACAGAAGTTAACCCTGAAGAACTAATTCGATTAGGCAACCGGTCAGACGTGACAAAGTCGTGGAGCGACTTTGGGACCGTTTCAAATTCCAGTGGGACCGAGACCCGTGTGAGGTTTTTCACAAAGTGGAGTATCTTCGTCCCCGGTAAGACGTCGTCAACGCGGCCGACCCAAGGGACTCCGAGGACCATTCACTACAGTCCTGAACTCCCAAGTTGTGACGAAGGAGGCGACTTCGGGGGTCACTACCGTACAGGGTCTCGCACCGGCTGCCGTCTTGGGTGTCGGTGCGGCCGTTGTTTCCAACGGTAGACCCGGTAGTCTGGACCGACGGCCCCTCGTCGTCGTCCCCTCGGCTACCGTCGGCCACCTCGCGCCGACCGTCCTCCCCGGTGCGCCCTTATCGCCGGAGCCGAAGGTGCTCCGTAGAACTGACGTGACGATTCGTTTCAGCTGAATCCTACGAAGAACTTTGACAGTCCGTGTGACACGGAGGACGGAACCAGAACGACAAGGGAGTCGGAGCTAGGGGAGGGACTCCTATGAAGGAAGAGACTCGGAACGAGATTTCCTGGAAATAGCCGAAGAGGGGAGCTGCACACCAGGTCGGGTCGGGTACGTAGGAACAGTCGACAGGACACAACAGGGGAGTAACGCAAAGAGTCGTCGACTACACCCCAATACAACTAAAAAGACCAGAGACAGAGGTAGGTGAACTTACACTTGAAGTGCCCCTGGTACCGACCAGGAAGACAAACGGTGATGTAAAGGTCCCGGATCTAGTACGGGTACACCCACAATTATGAATAAACGACTTTACCTTTGCTTCCGAGTCATGTATACCTACTCACTCACTGGATGTAGTCTTCGGAGAGTCCTGTCGACCCGGGAACCTACTATCTGACAGGTCCCCCCCTCTCACCCCCCTCGTGTACCAAGGGGGGCCGGGGACCTCCCACCCACCGGCGGACGATCGGTCCGTCCCGTGTATCTCATCCCTCCCGACCACACACCTCGACCCCGTGAGGGGACCTCCGGCACGACCCGCACAGGTCTACACTCCCCAGGGACCAGTCGTCGGTCGGTAACGACGGGAAGGGAAGGACAGGTTACTCAGTCGGACGACCCTTTGTGTGATCCCTTCACCGGAACAGTCCTCATGTTGCCCCGGTCCCCAGTTGTTTTATTCTTGGGCGAGTGGGTGGAGCGGGAGACGGCCATTCTTCCTCGGCCGGGTGGGAGTGGAGGTAGAGTCTGACGACCGGGGTCTTTCACTCTCTTGGGTACGGACCACAGATTCGGGGGTCGGACACCCGGACACACTGCTTGGGTCCTTTGTTTCCGCCCTGGAGGACTGGTGACTACGAGGAGAGGACCAGGGAACTAAAGACCTCGAGTCCGACCTTCCCCTCCCTCTCGACGGATACTCTTGAGACGGCGAAGTCCGAAAGAAGTAGATAACAGGACAAAGGGGAGAGGTAGGGGAAGAGGGGTAGAGTAGTGTCCCTAACGGAGGACAAAGTCATAAATAGTGGACGTGATCTGACATCCAGGAAACACGAGTGAACTAAGACACAGGAGTCACGAACCGTGGGACCTCCACGAGTCGTGTACAACCATTTACTTACTTATATACTTCCTTTCTTCCTTAAAGCAGGGGAACCCGACTAATTCTCCGAGACTGTTTTCAGACACGAATATTAAAGTTTAACACCACGGATTCTTCTGAGAACTCTCAGGGAGTCTGATGTTCCTCTAGTTTGGTCAGTTAGGATTTTCTTTAGTCAGGACTTATAAGTAACCTTCCTGACTACGACTTCGACTTCGAGGTTATGAAACCGGTGGACTACTCTTCTTAACTTAGTAACTCTTTCTGGGACTACGACTCTTTCTGATTTCCGTTTTCCTCTTCACCCGCCGTCTCCTACTCTACCAATCTATCGTAGTGGTTGACTTATCTGTACTTAGACTCGTTTAAGCCCTCTCTGACTTCCTGTCCCTTCGGACCACACGACGTCAGGTACCCCAGAGTTTCTTAGTCTGTCCTGAATTACTGACTTGTTGTCGTTTATTATTATTCGTCCCCGTCGTCTCAGGGGGAGTTCTGGGGGGTCATCTCTCAGTACGCCTTATGAGACCTCTTTCGGGACGTCTCCGACGGGCTTATCGGGACCTCGGGACGCCCGTCCCGTCCCTCGGGTCACCTATTGTCCAAGTGTGTTGAGTGTGGATCGTGAACAGGCCGTTATCTTTCCGGTTCTTCTTTCAGAAGAGAATCAGATACTCAGACTCGGACCTTGACCTAACCCTCTCATTTTGCACCCCCCTATGACCTCATGCACAGGGAGAAAGAGAATGGAGACGGGTGGGACGAAGAGACGACACCTGGGTTTTGTCCCATCCCTTACTCTTCCTTTGTTCAGAGGAGGAGTAGTGAGTATCTAAGTCACTGAAAACTTCCCCGCTGGAACACGGACTATCACGCTAACCCAGTTCCTACCTCTCTACTTATTTGAGTCAGGGGTCCGTCGAGTGTCGACCTGTCCCTCTACCTGTTCATTTGTCAGGATCCTGTTCCAGTGTCCCCGAGACTACCCGAGACACATCACGACACGCTTCTCTCCTCTATGAGACTCACTCCCTGAACCAGGTCAGACGTACCTCCTCCCCGGTGGTCGTTTTCCGGAGGTACTAACGACGTATCGTTCGACATTTTAGACATATAAAGGTTAAGTTCAAGTCCTGACATTTCAATTTTTTTTTTCATAAATGAAAAATAAAATAAAATTTAATTTACAAAAATAACTTCATATCAACGAAATACTACAATACAATCAAATCCTAACACTTCAAAAATGAGTCGAAGGGGACAGAACTTTTATGAGTTCATAGGAACCTCTAATACCAAAAAACAAACAAAACTAAAAACCAACGTGACTCTCCGAACACCCTAGAATCAAGCGACTGGTCCCTAGGTTGGGTACTGGGGACGTAACCTTCACGTCTCAGGAACGGTGACCTGACGGTTCCTTAAGGTTCTGACACCAAATCTATGACTATCCCTCTTTAACAATAGACTGCCTCCTCCAAGTCTCTTAGTCTCTGTTTGACGACCTGAGTCTACTCCAGTCACTGACAAATTAAGTAAAAATGTGTGCACGTGTCTTCGAGGTTACGAAACCGGTGGACTAAACTTCTCGGCTGAGTAACCCTTTCTGGGACTACGACCCTCTCTAACTTTCGTCCTCCTCTTCCCCCGCTGTCTTCTACTTTACCAACTTACCGTAGTGGCGGAGTTACCTGTACTCAAACTCGTTCGAGACCCTCTATTACTTCCTGTCCCGTCGGACCACACGACGTCAGGTGCCCCACTGTTTCTCAGCCTGCGTTGAGTCACTGACTTGTCGTTGTCATTCGGGTGGATCGGAGGAAGCCTATTTTACCATAGAACTTAAAGGAAGTTCTAAGAGGGAGGGGTGGGAGACGGGAAAACGAAACCCACTCTAACGGGGTAGAGATATTGAGTCGGGGTGACTGGTTTCGAGGCAACCGAGTGGTTTTGGTGTCGTTACTCAGACCCCGTCACCCCAACCCGAAGTTCATCTCGTCTCTCTGAAGTCGTCTCCAAAGGTCCCCCCTCTGTGTCCCAAAGAAGGGACTACCCGAACTTGGACCTACGTAATTTGTGACCCTGGTGACAGGGCGGAACAATAGTAGTGTCCACCGGACTCCCCTGCCGTCGACTCTTTACCTCTCTTTGGTCCGGAAACTCCTCGTATTCGGGGGCCCGTCGGACGTGGACTTCCGTCGGGTCGGTCTGAGGACCTAAAGTGCATTCGCTCGAGGGTAAACCAAAGCCAAAGAGGAAATAAATAAATCCAAAACCACTGAACGTCGACTGTTTCAGGATGTACGTCACAACCAGTGGCAGTTTAAGACAGAGTAGAAGATCGAAAGGACCCCCTACCGCGGAGTCCATCTTTCGTACTACCATAAGTTGGTCTCGTAACACTCATTTTGGGGACAAACATTTTGTTTGAAATCAATAGGAATATAAAATGAGAGGAACTCCCGTCTTCGACTCTACCAAAACAAACGAAACATCTTGGTGTCTCTGAACGGTTTCAGGGAGTTTCTCTGACTGACAAGAAACACGAATAAGAGAGGTATGCCACTTCCTTCTGTCTCCGAGTCTTTGCTTCGCAGGTCGGGTCCGTCTGCACCTACGTCCTCAGATCACAGGCCCGAGTCAACTCCGGTCGCCACTTCGGAGAACCGAGATTCTACTCCTTATTCATGACCGGACCCTGGTCGAGACAGTACCTGGACGACCACTGAACTCCAGTCAAGTCGGGAACCCAGAGTCAAAGGTGTAGTAAGTTTACCCCGGTGTTGGAAGTGGACGTCCTTGGTCGTACAAGACACATGTTCAAACGAGTTCTCGTGTGTCTCAGAGGGTCGCGGGAACGACGAAGAATCCCTCAGTCTTTCGAACCCCCGACCTCCCGAGGGGGTCGGGGAAGTAGATGGACCCTGGAAACTAAGGGTCCCACGCTTCACAACGTCCGTGTGGCATTGACCGGGTCACGTCTGGAGACAGGGGTGGGGGGGTGAGGTGAGACCAGACTTGTCGTTCACGGGGAGTCCCCGTACCTTCTGTGCACAGAGTACCTTCTGTGCCGGGTCTTTGCGGTTCCCCACTCGAGTCCCGGGACGACCGGACCGGTGAAACTCCACCGGAACGACGACATCCGACCGACCACCCCCGCGACCTCCGGGTCCAAGGGACGGCAAATAAACTACCATCACGGCACTACCCAGGATCCCTTCCCCCCTGGACTTCCCTTCCGTGTTAGCGACACACAAAACGACCTGGACGCGGACTCACCGAGAAGGCCGGTAACACGAGTCCTACGAAAACATCGGAAAAACATCTGCGTCGTTGTGGGACATACATGAAGGGGCGTAAGGTTCCTCCGGGTGTCACACCAGTGAATACCCTCCAGAGGGTCTGGGAGGAAGGAGGGGGAGGAGACCTGAGGTAGGAGAAGTACCACAACATCGGTGTGTAAGGTCCTTTGTTTGAGTGAGTCTTCCTGCTACGTCTATCACTTCACGTCGAATAATGTAGTCGCCCGGGTTCCGTCCCAGAGGAGAATCGGTTCCTGGGGTTAGTCGTAAACACTTTTGGAATATGTGGGATTCACATGCACGGGTTTGGGTGGAGGGGTTTAAGGGACTTTGATCAGACTTGTTTCCTTCTCTTTCTATGTTAGTTTCAATTGGACACTAAGTATACGGAATTCGGATCCATCAATTGTCACCTGTTAATAGTCATCCGGACACCAGTATGGGGTTATTCGTATTATCTTGATAAACTAATGTATCTATTAATCCCATGAGAAAATCCGTTACCTCTCAGATCCATACTCGGGACCCCATGAAGGTAAACCCCCCAGGCCAAAAAGTCAACCAGACAGCAAAGGTATCTATGACCCGTATATCGAGTTTCAGGTGTCAGGCCGGGTTCTACCTCGGGACGAAAGTTCTACCTCGGACAAGACAGACAAAGGAGGAAGTTACCTTCTCCGAAGGTCGGTGGGTCGAGAAGGGTACTGACCGTCGGTACGAGGTCTTCAGGAATCTAGAACCGGTGTGTCGTCTAGTTGTCGTGTCCCTTACAAAAAACTGAATCTATGACGAATTCTCGAAATATGTGATTGGTTGTCAAAGTACTTTATCTACGGGATCAATAGTCGAGTCAAGTCAACGAGTCACCACAGGTTGAGAAACGCTGGAGTACTTGACGTCGTACGGTCCGGAGGGACAAGTAGTGGTTGAGGACCTCAAATGAGTTTGAGTACAGGAAACTCAACCACTACGGTAGGTTGGTAGGGTAGGAAACAGTAGGAAGAGGAGGACGGAAGTTAAAAAGGGTCGTAGGCCCAGAAAGGTTTACTCAGTCAAGAAACGTAGTCCACCGTTTTCATAAGCTGAAAGTCGAAGTCGTAGTCAGGAAGGTCACTTATAAGTCCTGACTACAGGAAATCCTACCTAACAAACCTAGAGGAACGTTAGGTTCCCTGAGAATTCTCGGAAGAGGTTGTGGTGTCAAGTTTTCGTAGTTAAGAAGAAGCCGCGAGTCGAAAGAAATAGTCGGGAAGAGTATTTATACTTCCTTTGTCTTCGTATCTCCCCAAGTCATTGGTCGGGGGGTGGGGGTGGGGTCCTGTGTCGTCGCCACTCACCGTCTCGGTCAAGAGTCTCAAGTACGTAGACTCCGTTCTCGGACACAAGAGTCGACGGGCAACGGGACAAGAGATCAATTCAGACCATGAAACACGAAGTCTCCACTCACTTCTACTTTGTCTCAAGTACTCAGTAAAAAATATTATTTGAAAATCAAAACCTAAGCGTCTTAATGACGCTTATGATGTCTCTATCATGTCTCTTAAGGTTATATTAGTTGTAGGTCAAAAGGACTAATAACTGTGGAATACAATTACACTATATGTGCAACGATAACTACTTCGGTATATTCATGTAACAGTCGAGATAGGGTCCGTTCTTATAACCTCACCCAACGGTAAAGGAAGAACCTATCAAATAAGTCTCAAGAAATAAAAATAACAATAAAAAATTTGAAATGAAAAAAGTACACTAGTAAAAAAAGATGGTTTATTAGACGTAAAATGAAAAAGTCAAACTAAATTAAAAAATAAAATAAAAACCGGTGTGTCCTACACCCTCGAATCATACCTTCCCTTCTACGACCTCCCCGTCCACACTCCCGAGTTCACCACAGGGCCTCCTCTGATACCCTGTGGATTGACAGGAAGCGAACCACACAAAGTCATAGTCAAGTCAGCGAGTCAGCACAGGCTGAGAAACGCTGGGGTACTTAGCGTCGTGCGGTCCGGAGGGACAGGTAGTGGTTGAGGGCCTCAAGTGAGTCTGAGTGCAGGTAGCTCAGGCACTACGGTAGGTCGGTAGAGTAGGAGACAGCAGGGGAAGAGGAGGACGGGGGTTAGGGAGGGTCGTAGTCTCAGAAAAGGTTACTCAGTTGAGAAGTGTACTCCACCGGTTTCATGACCTCGAAGTCGAAATCGTAGTCAGGAAGGTTTCTTTAGGGTCCCAACTAGAGGAAGTCTTACCTGACCAACCTAGAGGAACGGTAGGTTCCCTGAGAGTTCTCAGAAGAGGTTGTGGTGTCAAGTTTTCTTAGTTAAGAAGCCGAGAGTCGGAAGAAGTGTCAGGTTGAGAGTGTAGGTATGTACTGGTGTCCTTTTTGGCATCGGAACTGATCTGCCTGGAATCAGGGGTTTCATTGCAGAGACGAAAACTTATATGATAGATCCAACCAGTATTGAAAAGAAGGTTCCTCATTCGCAGAAAATTAAAGTACCGACGTCAGTCGTAGACGTCACTAAAACCTCGGGTCTTTTTATTTCAGACTGTGACAAAGATGACAAAGGGGTAGATAAACGGTACTTCACTACCCTGGTCTACGGTACTAGAATCAAAAGACTTACAACTCGAAATTCGGTTGACATAGATGAATAAATAAAAACCGGCATAGAACACCGTAAACCGTAAAATCAAGGAGCTGGTCACTAGTTTGAACGTAGGGGACTTGACCTTCGAACCTTAAAATTGGTGACCTGACGTCCCTTCAGGATTCTCGAGAAAAAAAAATTTTAGATTACAAGGAAAAGACAATGTCCTAGAGTAGAACCTGGGGTGTAACGTAAATCAGTAGGACAGAGGAAACCGAAACTCTTACATTTACAGGAGTCATCCCTCCGGTCTCCAGGGGTTCGCCGTCCTCCTTTATTTTGACGTTCACCGTCTGAAAAAAAAAAAAAAGGAGAAGATTAGGACACAACAGTACCTTGTGGACCAAGGTGGACTTAAATCGAAATAGACTTTAGAAGTCGATTGGTGACACAAAAAGAATCCCTATACAAAAGATTTCGATACAATTACTTGATACATAATCGGTCCTTTAGACGGAAAGAAGTTCTAAGTTCAGTTAACAAAATACCGGACCCCTACTGAGTGGACCACAGTCAACACCCACTCCCCGGACTACGTTAAGAGTCAAAACTCCGTAAAGGAAAGAGATTAATCGTCGAACGATTATCCGTTGGGTGACGTCATAAGAACGGACCTCTTAGGGTACTTTACATTGGACAGTCCGAGGACAGATGCCCCAACGTTCTCAACCTGTATTGAATCGCTGAGTTGGTGGTTATCTATATATTGAGGAACGATTTTGGATCGTTCTCCCGTGAGAAAGACAGGGAAAGACTTCAGATACAGTCTTTGAAGGGGATAGAGAAAATATGAAATTATTTGGAAATAATGGGTTTTGTGAGACTCTCTAGTTCGGAGTAGTGACCGGGACCTAACTTAAGGAGAGGAGGCCTCCGGTACTTAGGGCCGTAACAGGTGTCAAACAAGTCAGTCAAGTCAGGACAGACTGAGAAACGCTGGAGTACTTGTCGTCGTGTAGTCCGAAGGGACGTATAGTGGTTGTGGGCCTCGAACGAGTTCAAGTACAGACAACTCAGCCACTACGGTGGGTTGGTAGAGTAGGAGACAACAGGGGAAGAGGAGAACTGAAGTTAGAAATGGTCGTCGTCCCAGAAAAGTCTACTTAGTCAAGAAGGGTAGTCCACCGGTTTCATAACCTCAAAGTCGAAGTCGTAGTCAGACAGGTTACTTATAAGTTCTGACTAAAGGAAATCCTAACTGACTAACCTAGAGGAACGTCAGGTTCCCTGAGAGTTCTCAGAAGGGGTTGTGGTGTCAAGTTTTCGTAGTTAAGAAGTCACGAGTCGAAAGAAATACCAGGTTGAGAGTGTAGGTATGTACTGATGACCTTTTTGGTATCGAAACTGATCTGTCTGAATACAACCACTTCATTACAGAGACGAAAACTTATACGACAGATCCAACCAGTATTGAAAAGACGGTTCCTTATTCGCAGAAAATTAAAGTACCGACGTCAATGGTAATCGTCACTAAAACTTCGGGGGGTTATCCTTTTCCTTGTGTAGTTTCGACAAATAACAGTGGGACGAATAAATTGAAGATACGTCTGATGTAGTACTCTTGGCGACCCGACCTTTTTCGTGTTCGCCCTTAGTTCTAACGACCCTCTTTATAGTTATTGAAGTCTATACGTCTACTGTGGTAGGAATACCGTCTTTCACTTCCTCTTGATTTCTCGAAGAACTACTTTCACTTTCTCCTCTCACTTTTTCAACCGAATTTCGAGTTGTAAGTCTTTTGCTTCTAGTACCGTAGGCCAGGGTAGTGAAGTACCGTTTATCAACCCCTTTGTCACCTTTGTCACCGGTCGCAATAAAAAGACCCGAGGTTTTAGTGACGTCTACCACTAACGTCGGTACTTTAATTTTCTGCGAATGAGGAACCTTCCTTTCAATACTGGTTGGATTTGTCGTATACTTTTTCGTTTCTGTAATGGAACGGTTGTTTCCAGGTAGATCAGTTCCGATACCAAAAAGGTCACCAGTACATACCTATACTCTCAACCTGATATTTCTTTCGATTCCGGACTTCTTAACTACGAAAACTTCCACAATCTCTTCTGAGAAAAAATTTTTTTTAATTAGTAAATAAACCGACGTGGTCTAGAATAAACGTCGTACACCCTAGATCAAGGGACTGGTCCCTAACTTGAGCCCCGGGGACGAAACCCTCGTCTCTCAGAATCGGTGACCTGGTGGTCCCTTCCGGGTACCTCTTCTGAGAACTCTCAGGGAACCTGACGTTCCTCTAGGTTGGTCAGGTAGGATTTCCTCTAGTCAGGACCCACAAGTAACCTTCCTGACAACAACTTCGACTTTGCGGTTATGAAACCGGTGGACTACGCTTCTCGACTGAGTAAACTTTTCTAGGACTACGACTCTTTCTAACTCCCGTCCTCCTCTTCGTCTACTGTCTCCTACTCTACCAACCTACCGAAGTGGCTGAGTTACCTGTACCCAAACCCACTTGAAACCCTCAACCACTACCTGTCCCTCCGGACCACACGACACCAAGTACCCCAACGTTTCTCAGTCTTGTACTGACTCGTTGACTGACTTGACTTTTATTCAAAGAGTGACAAAGGTAACAAAGGGGTAGATAAACGGTACTTCGCTATTCTACCCTACGGTACTAGAATCAAAGGACTTACAACTCAAAATTTGGTTGAAAAGTCAGAGGAAAAAGTGAAAGTAGTTCTCCGAGAAATCAAGAAGAAGTGAGAGACGAATTCACACCACAGTAGACGTATAGACTCCAATAACTATAAAGAGGGCCTTTAGAACTAAGGTCGAACACGAAGTAGATCGGACCGTAAAGTGTACTACATGAGACGTATTACATGAGATATGAAACGGCTGATTCCAGGCAGATCAGTTCCGATACCAAAAAGGTCACCAGTACATACCTACACTCTCAACCTGACACTTCTTCCGACACACGACTTCTTAACTACGAAAACTTGGCACCACAACCTCTTCTGAGAACTCTCAGGGAACCTGACGTTCCTCTAGGTTGGTCAGGTAAGACTTCCTCTAGTCGGGACCCTAAAGAAACCTTCCTGACTACGATTTCGACTTCGAGGTCATGAAACCGGTGGAGTACACTTCTCAACTGAGTAACCTTTTCTGAGACTACGACCCTCCCTAACCCCCGTCCTCCTCTTCCCCTGCTGTCTCCTACTCTACCGAACTACCGTAGGGATTGAGCTAACTGCACTTAGACTCACTTGAGGCCCTCAACCACTACCTGTCCCTCCGGACCGTACGACACTAAGTACCCCAGCGTTTCTCATCCTGTGCTGACTCGTTGACTCGACTTAACTTGTTGACAAAAGTAAGATGTTAGGACCCCGTACCCACGACAAGGACGGAACTAAAATGTCTACCTCTCTGTCTCGAAAGGTCTTCAATTTATTGTGTGGGTTCCAGTGTGTGGTCCCTGGGGACACACTGGAAGACACACACCCCCTAACCGGGGGTGTCACCCCAGTTAGGACCAGTCTCCACCCGTGGAAAAAGACCTTTTTCATTGATAAAATCCCAAACACCCACTGTATCTCAGAAGACAGGAGGAGGAAGAGAGAAGGAAGGTGGGAATGTCTACATGTTTGGAAAGAGTCGACCACTCGACACGTGTCTGTCCGGTGACCGACCTGACCCGGAAGTCCGGGATCAAATGACTGGGGACGATTGTACACTTGTCTCTACGTGTACCGACGTCTTACCATTTAAAAGTCAAATGTCTCGGTTAGCGTCTGGGTGAGTCTCTGAAGACCCGGACCCTCCCTCCGTCCCACTGGACAGACAAGGACCACCTGTGGTCCAAATGACCTCTAGGTCGCCCCACACCCGTGGTCCTGGGTGCTAGTCGATGAACGGGGGAAAACAGTCCAACGGAACCACAGACCACGACCCACCCTCCACGACCTCGTCTCCCCCTCACTTCCGGACCACACCGCTGTACCACCCTACGACGGTGGTCTCACTCCTTACGGGGTCAGACCGTCCTTCGACCCTTTGGAGAAACAAGGAGTCCCCAGAGACCGGTCGGGTCAGTTTCTCCAAACCCTTTCCTTCGAGGCCACATCTGTGTCCTCTACGCCAGACACACGCACCCCGACCGGACGTGCTCAGGGACGTCTACGTCATACCCTTCTCGACACCAGGACCTAGACTCGCCGTTTCTTTCCCAATTCGGTCCACGTGTCCACCCAAGTTCAGGACTGTGGTCACGACTGGGTGAGACACTGGGCAGGTCTAGAAGTCGGAGAGTCCGTGAGGGAAAGGAGTAGATATTTCACCTTTGTCGTTGTAGGTAACGTCGTCCGAATGCTCCATTGATCAGGAGGTTGCGAAGATTAGGTTACCGACTAGAAGTGATAACCGCCTAAGAACTAAAAGTTTGAACGGATGAACAATAGGAAACTTAGGCATGAGTTTCATGAAACTCCAGAAACCTCGTACACACGGCTCGCCACTGATCGCACTCGACAGTCTTTCAGTGTAAGGGTCGACCTATTCCTCTGCGAGTCAGAGGAACAAAGGGGAGAAGCACCAGACGAAGCACGGTGCAGAAAGAGTGTAAACACGAAAGACAACCACTAAAGCAACAAATTTTACTGGCAGTGAAATTTTTTTTTTTTTCCTTATTATTTTCTTTGAGGGATTTCCCGTGGATTCCCGAAGTCACTCCTTGGACGGACGGTTACGTCCCTACATTCCTTACGTCCAAGTTAGGGACGCGACCCTTCTAAGGGACCTCCTCCTTTACCGTTGGGTGAGATCATATAAGGACAGACCTCTCAGGGGTACCTGTCTCCTCGGACCGCCCGACGTCAGGTATCACAGCGTGTCTCAGCCTGTCTGACTGACTTCGCTGAATCGTGTGTCTGTCTATAAGAAACTGAGTCGGAACATGTCCGGAGACGAGAGTTCAACGGAGGAGTCTCTCCGGGAGGACTGATGGCAGGTATTTATGGTGAGTGGGGGTAGCGAACGAAGGGAATAGGACCCAGGAGAAGGATCACGACAGTGGTAAACTCAATTCGAACAAGGGGACACAGAAGTAGTCGAACCCGACGAGATTGTTTACGGGTGTCTGACCCATCGAATTTGTTGTCTGTAAATAAAGAGTATCATAACCTCCGACCCTCAGGTCCCAGTTCCACGACCCTCTAAGTCGACAGAAGGAGTTAAGAGTAACCTGGGAGTGTCCCGGAAGGACCCTCGTCCGTCCGGCTCTTTAGAGGGTTGAGGAGGTGAAAAATAGTCCCGTGATTAGGGTAGTACTCCCGGGGTGGGACACTGGGTAAGATCAAGATTAATGGAGAGTTTCCGAGGTGGAGGTTTGTGGTGATGGACCCCAAAATGGTCCATTTTTAATCCCAAATGGTATACTTACAACCCCAAAGGGTCCACCGCGTCACTATTTCTTGTACGGACGGTTACGTCCTCCGAACCCAAACTAGGAACCCAATCCTTCTAGGAGGTGTCTTCCTTTACCGTTGCGTGAGGTCCACAAGAACGGACCTCTTAACGTGTCTGTCTCCACGGACCTCCCAATGTCAGATACCCCAGCGTTTCTCAACCTGTACTGACTCGTGTGTGTGTATACTTACAATCCCCCTATATTTGTGAACAAGTAGTCGAAGGAGGGAGTGGTTCACATTCGGGAACCTTACCAGACAGACTGAGAATCCCAGAGGTAGTGGACGTTATTACGGTCGTGTGTCATCCTGAGTCGACTCCGAGGGACCTACCCCTCATCTCTCATGACTACCCACCCATCGTTATTATCGTCTTGTCTCATCGGAGACGGACCCCAAGTCCCTTCCGTTTCACCTAGACTCAGGACCTCCCACCCTACCTTTCTCGTCCACCCTCCCTCCGTCGTCTGTCCGTCCCCGACGTCCTTCTCGGTTAAGATAATTAGTACCTTGAAACGGACCACCAGTCTCCTCTTTCCGTCCCCTTCCTCCCTCTCGCCCACGCCCGTCGCCCCCTCCCCGTCCTCCGTCCCCATCACCACCCGCCCCGGTCTCCCCACCCTGGAACTCGTGACGAAAAAGGTACACTGACCCGACTCAGGGCCTCAGACGACCCGCGGGCGACAGACGAAGGTCCGGACCAGTAAACAAATGAACCGGTCATGAAACCCAACGGAACCCGAAAAGAACGACTTGAGGTCCCGTCCTCAATTTATTTATGACCGAAGGTCTATGCCCTTGGTTTTAGTACGTCCTTTACTTCACCCCCTCTCCCGCTCCTGGTCAGGACCCGAAGGGGACGATCCCCGGGGGTCCTCACGTAAGTGCGGACGGACCGCGCAAATAAAGGTCGAGGGTACCTTTCCTTCACCCCGTAGGACACAAAGGGTCACCTTCGAAGAACCAAAAAGAAATATCTTGGGTAATCAAGCAAGTATCTGGACCTTCTTCATTTCACTTTTAGTGAGTCAGCACAGGATGAGAAACGTTGGGGTCTCCGAGGAGACAGGTACCTTAAGAGGTCCGTTCTTATGATCTCACCCTTCGGTAAGACAAGAGGTCCCCTAAAAGGGTTGGGTCTCTAACTTGGGACCAAAGGACGTAACGTCCGTCTAAGAAATGGTAGACTCGGAGGTCCCTTCGGGACAATTAGTGATGGACGATGATTGTCGCCTCTTCCGTTACCGTGGGGTGAGGTCATGAGAACGGACCTTTCAGGGTACCCGCCTCCTCGGACACCCGACGTCAGGTACCCCAGCGATTCTCAATCTGTGCTGACTCGCTGAAGTGAAAGTGAAAAGTGAAAATACGTAACCTCTTCCTTTACCGTTGGGTGAGGTCACAAAAACGGACCTCTTAGGGTCCCTGGCCCCTCGGACCACCCGACGGCAGATACCCCAGTGTGTCTCAGCCTGTGCTGACTTCGCTGAATCGTCGTCGTCGTCGTCGGTGATTGTCCGATTCCTAGATTACAAGCATCGTCGGGACAAGACTAAGACGAGAGACTCGTACCACTCGACAATTTTCTAATTGTCGACCGAAAGTGTCGGAGGTGGTTCCGACGTAAAAGAACGATGACTACACTACAATGACTTTGGTCCAAACAAATGGACTGAGAGACGTTTGGTTCGTGGCTCTGTATCCCCAACTATCGTCTCTTCCTCAAATAAGAGTTCCATCGGTTCGGTCCTCTTATTCAGAGTCTAGGCGGAGGGGTTTCCACTCGCCGAACCCTATAAATACCTTATTTCTTCGTCGTACTAGAATCCACAACCCCTTTCCCCTAACTTCAATCCCTTTTCCATCCCATAAACCATAAGACATATCCGTTTATACCCGAAGGGACCACCGAGTAACCATTTCTTCTGTGGACGGGTACGTCCTCTGTGTCCTCCTTTCCTAAACTAGGGACCTAACCCTTCTAGAGCATCTCCTCCTTTACCGTTGGATGAAATCACAAGAACGGACCTCTTAGGGTACTTGTCTCCTCGGACCACCCACTGTGTCAAGTACCCCAGCGTTACTCAACCTGCACTGAATCACTGGCTTGTTGTTTTTTTTCATCCACATAGACCCAATACACGAAGAGGTACCCTACGTACAAGTTTTCCCCTCCACGAAATCGTACTAGACTCCCACCTCAAAAGTCGGAAGACTGTAGTTATACAGTAAGTGACCTGTAAACACGATCAGGTCAAAATCCCAGTCACTCCAGTCACCAGGGTTGGTCAGAGTCGACAGAACTTGACCTGTTCTTGACTGAGGTTCAAAGACTTTTTGTTGGCCAAAGGCAATGATATTGTTGGGTATGCAGTCTCCATGACAGATTATCCCCACCAATTCCTCAGATCGCTATATAAATAGATCCGATACACTTTGAACCTCCCATCCGTTAATTTCTTTCTTTTGTGTTAATTTAGCTCGAATTAGTCATTTAAGTCCAATGTTTGTCTTCCTAAAATTGTTCGACAAGGGAATGGACGACAAGACATTCTGTTCGAGTGCTTAAAGACGATCAGGGGTCAAAGACGATTGGACACCAGAGACAGTGACTGACGTTTTAACCTTTCTCGACCCATCGTGGTGTGACGACATATCTTAGGGGAGACATGTCCATATACAACTATACGTGGATGATGAAATCGTGGTTTCTTGACTACGAAAACTTGACACGACAACCTCTTCTGAGAACTCTCAGGGAACCTGACGTTCCTCTAGTGTGGTCAGTTAGGTTTTCCTCTAGTTGGACTTATAAGTAACCTTTCTGGCTACGACTTCAACTTTGAGACTGTGAAACCGGTGGACTACGCTTCTTGACTGAGTAACCTTTTCTGGGGCTAAGACCCTTTCTAACTTCCGTCCTCCTCTTCCCCTACTGTCTCCTACTCTACCAACCTATCGCAGTGATTGAGTTACTTGTACTTAAAATCGTCTAAGCCCCTCTCTCACTACCTGTCCCGTCGGATAGCACACCGTCACGTACCCCAGTGTTTCTCAGCCTGTCCTGAATCGTTGACTTGTTGATACATATCGAGGTTGATTGTGTTGTAACATTTCTGTTAATATGAGGTTATTTTTCATTTTATTTTACAACGATCATGAATTTTTTTCTCATACACGATACGAGTCAGCGAGTCAGTACAGGTTGACAAACACTGAGTTACCTGACATCGAGCGGTTCGAGGAGACAGGCACCCCTAAGGAGTCCGTTCTTATGACCTCACCCAACAGTACAGGAGGAGGTCCCCTAAAAGGGTTGGGTCTCTGACTTGAGTCCAGAGGGTGTAACGTCCACTTAAGAAATGACAGACTCGATGGTCCCTTCGGGTTCTTATGATCTCACCCATCGGATAAAGAAAAGGTCCCCTAGAAGGGTTAGGTCCTTAACTTGGCCCCAGAGGATGTAACGTCCGTCTAAGAAATGGTCAACTCGGTGGACCCTTCGGGTTTTTTCTCATATCTATTACCGTTTTACGTCTTATTAATACTTTACTACAAAGGTCATAAACAATGGAGACGAAATTTATTGTAAGTAAATTAATACTGATGAATGATTGTCTAAGTGTTTTAAGAATTTTCACATCGTTAGCCGAGAACGCTCGGTGCTACTCGACCAAGGTCAATAGTGACGGACCCTCAAACACGTTCTGTGTTTTAGAATCCGGGGTGAGGTCTGGATGATTTAATCTTATACTAAAGATTGTGAAAATTGTTACAGGAGTCCATTAAACATATGTACAAACTCTTTCCACTGGAATCTCCATTGGTGACAAAAGACTAAAACAAATATAGAAAATCTAGAAAAAGTGTTGTGTCTACGTATATAAAATTTTTATAGAATAATAAGAATAACGATAAAATAAATAAAAATAAAAAACCGACACGGTTCTCAGTACACTCTAGAATCAAGGGACTGGTCCCTGACTTGAGTGCGGGGGACGTAACCTTCGAACCCCAGAATTGGTGACCCGGTCGTCCTTTAGGACCTACGTATATAAAAAATTTACTACAAAAACACCAAAAGAGAAACTTGTTAAATTTTTTCTAAGATAAATATTCTCGTCAAAATCCAGGTGTCGTTTTAGTTCGTCTTCCATACCTCAAAAAGACATATGGAGGACAGGGGTGTGTACATGCTGGAGGGGGGTCATAGTCGTAGGGGTCGTCTTCCATGAAAACAATGTTGATTACTTATATGCAACTGTGCGGTCATAGTGGGTCTCGGGTGTTAAATGTAATCCCAAGTGAACCACCACATGTAAGATACCCACAGTTGTTACACCTCAGAATTGGTGTCCGGACGGTCCTTTCAGGGATCCAAAAGTTTTATAACTAGAATATAAACCAATGGAACGGTTGTAAAGATAATTAAAAATCATAAAAACATCTATGAAAACCCTGCTAATATAGTATATAATAATTACTATCGAATAAAGACTAGAAAAACTGAGACAAAAAGAGGGAAAATTTTTAATAAATAAATAAACCGACGTGACTAGAACCAACGTCGTCCGCACGTCCTAGATCCAGGGATTAGTCCCTGACTCGGGTCAGGGGGACGTAGCCCTTACACCTCAGAATGGGTGACCCGGGGACCCGGTGACCCGTTCGGGGACAAAAATTGCAGAACAACGTAAAGGACCCTAAAGGTTACACCAAATTTGTCTTCACCATCCTAACCCGTAGTAACAGAACAGAAAGCAGACTTCTCCTGACTACAATGTAGGAATGCAAAGGAAATCTTATCCCAAATTTTTTTAACTTTATATCAACTAGATGTTACGATATAATCAAAGTTCACATGTCGTATCACTAAACCAAAAATTTTCTAATATAAGGTGAATTTCAATAGTATCTTATAACTAGTATAAAGGACGCGAGATATAATCTAGAAGAATAGAACGAATAAAATACGGATCATCAAGCACGGAGAATTATAGGGAGAGGTAGAACGGGAAAGAGGGTGAGAAGAGGGGTGAGGAATAGTGATCGAAGAACACAGACACTCAGAGAAAGACAAAACAATATCAATTAAACAAAGTAAAAAATCTAAGTCTCATATTCACTTTTGTCCGTCATAAACAGAGAAAGACTGAATGAAGTGATTCGTATTGTGGGAAATCCAGGTAGGTGGACCAACGTTTACCATTGGGTATCTAAAAATAATGAATTAGAATCAATATAATTCCATAAAAGAAGATAAGGACCAAACGATTTCTCAAAAATACTTAGTCATTTAAACAGTCCACTCTACGAGTCTTAAAATAGAAAATTAAACAATTACACCGTACACTATTACCATCTAAAAGATTACAATTTGGTAAGTTTAAAGGTCCTATTTATTTTGAACCAGTACTATATAATAGAAAAAATTGTATACCAACATAAGTCAACGATTATAAACCAATCCTGAAAAATGAAAATGAACAATGAGATATTCTTAAATCCGAAGTTAGTCTCCGGAAATTTAACCTTTTATAACGGAGTAATGTCGATGTAATTCTATACTGATTATGCTAACACTTTACTCTACAATTATCGGATATTATGTCTACTTTTACATTTCTTTATCGAGTAAATTTTACAGGTCGTCTTTTCTTTGTTTTAACACTCGACGAATGAAACGAATTATCACAAACGCAAAAATGGTCAAATGTTTTACCAATATGGCTATATAAATTGTGTATATTTTACCAACATGTATATATTAATTGTGTCATTCCTATTAAACCCCCGAAGGGTCGATCATGTCACCATTTCTTAGACGGACGGTTACGTCCTCTGTGTCCAAACTAGGGACCCAGTCCTTCTAGGAGACCTCATCCTTTACCGTTGGGTGAGGTCATAAGAACGGACCCTTTAGGGTACCTGTCTCCTCGGACCACTCGATGTCAGGTACCCCAACGTCTCAACCTGTGCTGGCTCACGTGTGTGTACATGTCCACACAAGTACTAATTCAGGCCGTCCCTAAAAAAAGAATATAACAAGTACAGTCCAAAACCCTAGTTCTAATATAATCTAAGTATCAGAGTTAATTCCTATTACAAGAAACACGTTCTCAGACGACGACTCAGAGATTATGAATGAGACCTGAAGAAAGAAATTGTTGTCTTGAGGTCCAAAATCGACCTGTGTGTCAATTTCTACTATAAAAGGTCGGACAGAGTGTGAGGAGGTACACTAATTTAAAACCACTCGTAGATGAGTAGTCGTGGTGTCATTCAACTGAGAAATACCTGGGTTTAGGACTTTAAATACTAAGGATGAAACTCTTTATCCAGGGGCTCCCGAAAATAAAGATTAACACTGATCAAAGTAATTTTGATTTTTGTACTAGATCATATATCTGAAGTATATATAAATATAAATATGTAGACACATCTTAATCTTTTTATATAAGTAACGAGGAACTAGATATGAACGTCGAAGAGATCTGTAGAATTCATCTTTCTTATAATTAACAACTTCAGTAATTTGGTCGGTAATAAATGTACTTTCTTACAGTGAATACTTAGTAAAGTCAAAAATTTTTCTAGAAATTTTTGAAAAAGAAGTCAATATTCTTTTGACCGAGGATTTGTATATTTGGTTGTGTTAAAAGTGTAATTTGACTTGTATAAGGTTTTAAATGTACGCAATATTGGTCCTGGTACCTCTCTTCGATTGGTTTACGTCTCCCTAGGAAATGTCGAAGATGTTTCTTAATACTGGAGAACAAAAAGAACTTTGAGTTGAGAGAACCACACAGACTAAAAGAGGTGAAAACTATCTCTTCATCGATATTTCTTTACAAAGACATGAGATTTTTTTTTTTACTAATTCATTCACCTTACTATTTACCGTTGACTATTGTCTGGAGTAACAACCTCTGTTATTTCGTCCACCTTCCCTGACCGTTGAAGATCTCCTGTACGGGTAGGTCTTTCCCTTCGGGGAGTAGGGGACAACTAACAGGTACTCTTGCACCAGGTCAGAAGGACGACTAGAAGATTCACTTGGCCTTCAGGTATAAAATTACATTCTCTAGGACTCTACAATTATAACCGAGTTGTATGTGTGTGTGTTTGTGTGTGTGTGTAAACTGATGAATACCTTTTCTCTCCCGGTCTCTTCAAGACTTTGAAAGAGTTCCACCTCCTAATTCATCCACGTCTGAGACTGGAGGGTCTCAGACTTTGAAGAAGGTAAAGACTCTGAGACACTCCTTCATCTACGTCAATAATTAAGGTCAGTTTCCGTGTTAATATAGGATGACGAACGTCCGACGTTTCCCGTCACAGGGTTTACAGGGTTCCGAAAGAGAAGGTCATTCTTCGAGGTAGAAACCACTTACTGAAGTCCCTCCCACCACCGTCGAACGAGTTCCGGGTACTAAATCCTATACAAATACAAAAAGTACGTTTAATATCGTCCATTTAAGCCAGTGTAAAAGATCTTTCTCCCTCTGACCTTTAAATCCTCTTTTCTTAAACAGGAACTCGTAAAGACCTTTTTCTTTCTCTCTACACGAAAAAGGATTTAGTTGTTTGTAAAATTACACCCGCTTCGGTAAAGTTTATCTCTTACCAACACAAAGTCCTTCGGTATTTCTATTCCCCTTTCAAGGGCACCAAGGGTTTACTCACTCGTTTTGGAAGGGTACTCTCCTACAGTGACCGGGTCCCCGTAAACGACACAAAGTTTCGGCTGTAGACCTTTACCCCTCATTGACTTAATTTCCGGTCCAACGAGCCAGGTCGGTTTGGGACAGTAGGGTTTCCGAAAAGGGTGGTTCCTTCAGACTCGAGTTTCCTCAGGTCGGCCACAAAGTACCATATTTCGTCCCTCTTGCCTCGGCCTCTACGTCCTTACGTAGCCGTGAAAGTCCTGCGGGGGACCCTCTCACAGTCTCTTCCTTCCAGAACGTCGAAGCACTGGGCCTCAGAGACGGAACCTAGACTCCCGTCCCGGGATCCTTCCGAGTCGAACCTGACCTATGTCCCCGCGTCTCCACTGCGTCCCGTCTCTTGCGCCGTCTTGTCGTTCCCCACTCGTGGCCGAAAAGGTGTAGGAGGGACACATCGAAGAGTTCAGTGAAAGGTCTCGCACGTGACGAAGGCGACGTCCGACCCTGAGACGGCCGAGAACGATTGTGGACCACCACCACTTTCACGGGACTTCTGTCTTTCCTAAGTGCAGCGTAGACCATGGAAGAATGGTGACGTCGGGCACGACGTACGTCGGGACACAGGACACGAGGTCGGCACGTTTGGTAGAAAACCCAAGAAGTATCCGTCGAAGGAGGCCGGTGACCCGGAAACGGGGTACAACTAAGGTTCTGGACTTCCCGAAAAGGGTAGAAAAAGAACTAAAATTAGATAAATAAGATCTTGAGTCGAGTCAACCGTGGGGAAGGGGTAGTTAAATCCAACCTTGGGAGACAACGTCCATATATAGGTATCATGGTGATAGAATAGTGGTAAGCATCGATATACTAAACAACTTTACATACAGTAAGAACAGTGATCTGACATTCGACGAACTCTCGTCTCCTACTGCCTCAAACCGAGTAGAAACGCAGGGGTCTGGGTCGGGTCTATAGACTATGCATAAGCCTGACGTCTCACCAAGGTCCTCGTGTCCGTCACCCTCAAGACCTAAATCCATGGACCCAAACAACAAGACGAGTCAGCGAGTCAGTACAGACTATAAAACACTGGGGTACCTGACGTCACGTGGTCCGAAGGGACAGGAAGTAGTAGAGGACCTCAAACGAGTTTGAGTACAGGTAACTCAGTCACTACGGTAGGTTAGTAGAGTAGGAGACTACGGGGAAAGAGGAGGACGGGAGTTAGAGAGGGTCGTAGTCCCAGAAAAGGTCACTCAACCGAAAAATGTGGTCTACCGGATTCATGACCTCAAAGTCGAAGTCGAAGTCAGGAAGGTTTCTTGAAAGTTCCAACTAAAGGAAATCCTAAGTGACCAAACTAGAGGAACGACAGGTTCCCTGAGAGTTCTAAGAAGAGGTCGTGGTATTAAACTTTCGTAGTAAAGAAGTCACGAGTCGTAAGAAATACCAGGTTGACAGTGTAGACATATACTGATGACCCTTTTGGTATCGAAACTGATATACCCGGAAACAACCGTTTCATTATAGAGACGAAAAATTATATGACACATCCAAACAGTTTCGAAAGGAAGGTTCCTCGTTTGTAGAAAATTAAAGTACCGACGTCAGTGGTAGGTGTCACTAAAACCTCGGGTTCTTATATTTTAGACAGTGAGAAAGGTACTGTACTTAACTACGCTGACCTACGGTACTAGAATCAAAAAACTTACAACTCAAAATTCGACAAAAAAAGTGAGAGGAGAAAGTGGGAGTAGTTCTCCGAGAAATCAAGGAGAAACGAAAGACGGTATTTTCACCATAGTAGACGTATAGACTCCAACAATTATAAAGAGGGACGTTAGAAGTAAGGTTGAACATTAAGTAGATCGGGTCAAATAACGTCCTACATGAGACGTATCTTTCATTTATTCGTCCCACTGTTATATATCGGAACTACTTGAGGAAAGGGTTAAAACTTGGTCAGACAACAAAGTACAGACCAAGATTGACAACGAAGAACTGGACGTATACCCAGAGACTCCTCTGTCCATTCCACCAGATCATAAGATCTGGTAGACAAATTCTTAAAAGGTGTCAAACAACACTAGGTCTGTCAGTTTCCGAAATCACATCAGTTGCTTCGACCAGGGACCTAATCCTAGGAGTCTCACTCCTAGTCTGTCACAGTGGAGGTTTATTCGAGACACAAGTGTGGAAAAGAAAGGGAGGGTAATTCAGTGTGATATGGGGTATCCTCTTCTGTTACCGTGGGGTGAGGTCATGAGAACGGACCTTTTAGGGTACCCACCTCCTCGGACCATCCGACGTCAGGTACCCCAGCGTTTCTCAACCTGTAGTGAAAAGTGAAAGTACGTAACCTCTTCCTTTACCGTTGGGTGAGGTCACAAAAACGGACCTCTTAGGGTTCCTGCCCCCTCGGACCACCCGAAGGCAGATACCCCAACGTGTCTCAGCCTGTGCTGACTTCGCTGAATCGTCGTCGTATGGGGTAGTACACTACAGTGTGACTGTAGACATATATACCGTATGTAGTTTAATACAGTAGATTAATTGTCACCATCCACCCCCACGCCCGAAGGATCCACTATGATCACCATTTCTTGGGCGACCGGTCACGTCCTCTACGTTTTCCACACCCAAGCTAGGAACCCAACCCTTCTAGGGTACCCCCACGGGAACACACTCTCCGTTCGTCTAAAACAGGTTTCGTCGGTCAACCTCGTCCTTCAGCCGAAGTCTTGTTCCTCAAACTTTAATTAATCTACGACGGAACAGACCTTGTGACGAAGTCTCTGAACTTAATAATTATTTTTAAGATCCTTCGGGTCATAGAAAAGTCCTGGAAATAGGTTAATTCCCTTCTATTTAAGGTTCGTACGAAGGTCCGTGACAATAACAAAAAGTAAAAAGTAAAACTTTTGAAATATAACTATATTATAAGTATCTCTTTCATGAGTCTAATATTCGTGGGTCAAGTTATAAATAAGTGTCTGCTTCGTGAGGGAGAGTAGTGGTCCTGGGTCCAATTCTTTATCTTATAGTGGTCTTGAGGTTTTCGAGGAGAGCACGTGGAAAGATCGGTAAGGGGAGTAGTGAGGGTGGCTCCCTTGTGAGAAGACTGTAGATTGTCGTGTCTAGACGGTAAAAACATAAGACACGTTTACCCCATAGGTCCTTCATGAAAAGACTCAGTCTGAAGAAAGTGGGTTGCGAGATAAACACTCCGAGTGGAGATGACCATACACTCCAATATCTAACAAGAGTGACGATTCGCTATTGGTGGTACACTCGTGTGGTGTCACATGAATGGGTAGTTGACACCCACCTACAAATCCATGAAAGGTCGGACCCTGACAATGTTTGTCTCCGTAACGATCCAACCCAAGTGACATTTCCCCATATGTTTCATTTAGGTTGAAAAAACCATTTTGACAGGAAAAAATCCTAAAAAGAAAGATAAGGGGGGTGAAGGGTGGAATAGAGGAGAAGCCTTTCGTTCTTAGACTGACCTAATTCTTTCGTAGAGAGAAAAAGGAACCTTAAGTGTCCAGTAAGAAGAAGGAAGAAGAGTCTAGACGTTGAAGTGGACATTCAATTTAGGAGTTATTGGAAGACACGAATAAGAGGGGAGAGGGACAAAAAGGATCGTAATTTTTACACTTCACTTCACTACACTTTCAGTGAGTCAACACAGACTGAGAGACACTGGGGTACCTGATATCTGGTGGTCAGAGGAGACAGGTACCTTAAGAGGTCCGTTCTGATGACTTCACCCAATGGTAAGGGAGAAGGTCCCCAAAAAGGGGTGGGTCCCCAGCTTGGGATCAGAGGACGTAAAGTCCTCCTAAGACATGGTAGACTCGGTGGTCCCTTCGGGGATTTTTGCATTTGTGGGGAAAATTTCTGTAATGTAGGATAACATTTGTGTAACGGTTTTTTTCACCTTCGCATTCTTTCACTGTGGGAGGGCGGTAGATCTCTATTGTCACGTTTTCTACAATCGCCAAAAGAGCGGTTACAAAAGAAGATGTAGATAAAGTGCATCAACTCTAACAGAGGAAAGTAAATTCTAGTATGATGTCCATAAAGGGACACAGAAAACATTGACAAGAATCGGGGACAAAGAGGTCCGATGCACTATTAGGTAGGGTACACAAACGGTTTTCAAGAAACTGAGTAGAGGCTTTGACCCTACAACACCCACGAACACGAAAGCGACCTACTAGTCTTTGTTACGACGTCACTAATAGATCCTCCGTCTAGAGACAGGAGTAACATCTGCCAAAGGAATTCGATCAAGGATCTTTACCTTAAATGACCTGGTTCTCATACTTGTGAAATTTCTTCAGTCCATGGAGTGCATAACAGTTAGACGATAGAAATACCATAACGTTCCACGATAAAGAAATTGAATAAAAAACCGACGGGACCCAGAAGTGACGACACGTACCCGAAAGAGATCAACACGGCTCGCTCCCGATAAGAGATCAACACCATGTGACCGAAGAGTAACACCACCAAAGAGAACACCTCGTGCCCGACATCCCGTGTGCTCGAAGTCGTCAACACCGTGTGCCCGAATCGACGGGTGCTGCACCTTAGAAGGTCCTGGTCCCCAGCTTGAACACAACGGACGTAACCGTCTACCTGAGAATTGGTGACCTGTGGTCCCCTCAGACCTCTTTCTGAAATTTTAGTCAAATACACAAAACTTCGATAAAATGTTCTACGTACGTATGTGTAAATCTTAGACATTAAAAGACAGACACTTTAATCTTGGGGACGAGGGTCCTATCACCCAGTTTGTAGGATAACTCGATGATCCTGATCTTTGCGGTGTTCTATCTCACCGGACTCGGGAGAGAATACGACACCGATATTATCACACCACAGTATCAGTGACTCTTGTACTCTTCTAATCGGACTTCAACACGCAAGAAAACTATCACCCGTAAGGTAATGAGACTACCGTCACTGCTTCCGTCCTTCGCTCGTATGGCGAAGCGGGTGTGTTCAGAGACCTCTTCTCCTTCACCTCCTCCTACCGAAGGGAGATCGTCTCCGTAATCGACACATGAACCCTCGACGATCGGACCGAACTCTTTAAACCGGACAAATAAACCACATTTGAACGTTCTTTCGAGAGAAAGGACACCTCAACTGTATCCTCTTCTCTACGATGTTACTACATTCCTTTTCTGTTTCTACCCGGGACGATCCTTTAGAACTTCAAGAGAACGTAAACACGATCGAGGTGGGACCTCTTGAATGTGAGGGGTCCGTCCGTCTCCAGTTGAGTAGGTAGGGGGACAGAGTCCCATCGTGACGGGGTTCATGGAGGTTTTCAGTGTGGAAGGGTACACACGAAGAAGAGACCAACAAGTAGTCGAATCAAGAAGTCCGAGAATACGGATCCGGGAGTTCCTAGGGAGAAGGAACTCGAGTATCGTGTAGGAGAAAAGACCTGTGGTTAAATCGTCACGACGGACCTTAACGGAGGGTGCTCTCGTCTCACGAGACAGTCACACTCAAAGGATAGTAACGAGTTTGTTTAACGGTGGTTGAGTTGCCAAATTGTGTTATCTTCAAACAATAGAATGTCAAGATCAATCTTCAGACTTTCCCCCCCTAAAGGGACTACCAGATCATCGATTCTAAGACGTGAGGGTTAAGTCCCTCGGTCCCAAGCTAAGGATCAGTCCCTTGATCCAGGACATACCACGTTGATCCTCAAGCTTAGAAGTTGATTTTTAGGGAGTACGGAGTTGGTTCTAGGTCACATTGGTTTATTTATTTATTTATAAATTTTTTTCTTCCGACTTTACTCAGGTTCAGTCCCACCCGTCTTAACACAACGAAGACGTCCAAGGTCTCCTCGTTTACAGTGGACGGAAAAGACCGAAGAGGTCCGAGGGAGAAAGGAACCGACGAGTAGGGAGTTTGGAGATGAAGACGTCTGTGGGAGGGACTGAGATTAGGAGGATGGAAAGTACATTCCTGGGAACACTAAGCTAACCCAAGGTACCTGTTAGGTCTTATTGGAGGGTAGAGTCATAGAAATAAAATAAAACATAAATAAATAAACCAACACAGCTCAGAATTACACCCGTACGCCCTAGAAATCAACGACATACACCCTAGATGAACGGGCCGGTCCCTAGGTTGGGTCCCGGTGACGGAATCCTAGGACCTCAGAAACGGTGACCCGGTGGTCCCTTCAGGGAGTTATAGAAATTACTTAGTATAAACGTCTCAGGGGGAAAACGGAACATCCCACTGAAAGTGTCCAAAACCCCTGATCTTACTTCTGTAGAAATCCATAAATATACCCCCGACATGGACAGGAAAGAGTTCGGGTACCGGGAGAAGTCTAGGAGTGACGTGGATAAGACCTTCTCAGACAGTCGGAGGACTGGCCAGAGGGAATCGGTAGGTCGGAGAGATGTCAGGAGTAGATGGTGTCGGTCTCACAGACCGGGTCTCGGATTTCCTACGAGTGTCCGGGAATCTTGGGACTGAGTTCCAGGAACTGTTTGACAGAATGACGAAAAGACTAGAAGAGAGGACAATCAGCGGAAATGTACGTAATTGATAGTGGGGTAAACCGTAAAACAAATTGTATGGGTGTTGAAAGGACGAAGATACGAAAATGAAGAAAGAAACGTAGACTTTCCGGGAGACGGGAGTAAAAATAGAAAGTGTTAGGATAAATCGGGGTAGTAGTTTTCGAAATTTTACACCTACTGACAACTGAGTCTTTAAGGTCCCCGTCCTTAAAGTATGATACCTTTATTGGGGTTCCCGACACGTATCTGTGTCGAAGTTTCTATTTGTAACGTCGTGACGAATTTTTTTAAAAAAAATTACCTCATATCAACTGAATGTGACTACACAATCAAAGTCCACATATCGTTTCACTAAGTCAATATATATACACACTCATATACATATATATATATATATATATTTTCTTATATACACACACATATATATATATATATAAGAAAATTTCTAAGAAAAAGTAATGACCAATAATGTTCTAGAACTTACGTCGTCGTAACACTTATTTTTCTTTTTTCATCTTGGTTGGATTTATATGTCCGTTACTATACATTTATCTCGACCGACTTAAACACCTTATAGTATTTCACTCTATGCATCACTTGTTTTCGGTTTTTGGGGTTTTATAATTACGTAACTCTTTGTGAAAACTATATAAGTTTTCGGTTTTACCGTCTGATGTTTTAGGGGGCATATTCCTTTAAAATAAATTGTTAATGTAACGTATATATAATCTTTCTATTCTTTCGTCGTGATACTTGACAACTACCACCAACAAAGACCCATCATCCTAATACCCGCTGAAAATAAAAGAATAAAACTAAACAGGTATGAAAGGAAGGACGACACTTGTGTACAACGAAAATATTACAATTTCTCCATCCCTGAAGGGATCACCAGGTCGCCGATTCTAAGGGTCGAGAATTACGTCCCTGCACCCGTCCCCACCCCCCATCCT